>OMOW01069944.1:8297-20370 GCA_900312555.1 Lamprogrammus exutus
TACACTCTTTCCCTACACGACGCTCTTCCGATCTGCCTGTCTCACAGAACCACAGTGACACATGCAGGTAAATTTGAATGTTATTGGCTGGCAGCAATGCATCCACATGAATCCATTTTGTCCTGCAGACAGACTGAATATTTTGAATTCTGGTACTTATTTTCTCATCGTCGTCCTCGAGCTGTATGTGACACATCTGTACGATGTTATCACTGCTACATGAAGGGACTTGTTATATACAGTATGTGATGCTACTGGAGTAAGTGAGGAAGTTTGACCTCTATACAGGGCACAACACACTGTTATTAAGGAAAGAAAGAGATTAAGATATCTCATTATATAGCCTAGTGGCTGTTAGCTTCTTTCCTGCTTTTCCCGAGCACTGGGCTCTGTTTTCTGTTACATTGCATATTACCTGACTGCTCACAGTCACTAGAGGCCCAGTAATGGCCCTGTGATGGTGCTTTTTTAATGGAGCGCCTGATTTGGCTGGGAAAGGTTATTGTGCTGCATTGTTCAAGGTTGTGTTGTGCACTGTGTGAGATAGAAATATGTGCATATACTGTATAACTGTCTCTCCAATATAGTGTCAATATATCAGTTAATATAAAATTGGCCCACACATGGCGGTGGGAGTGTGGGTTTGTGATCGTGATAGCATAATGTGGTCTGAGTTACAGGAGAGTGCGTGGAAGTGAATCAAGGTGATCAAGAAAGAGAAGGTGATGGTGATGCAGAGAGGCAGCAGAGGATGATGGTGATTCAGTTGTCATCAGTGAAGTCACGACTTTAATAACCGGCTGACAGTCACTTTTACTATCTGTGACTGAAGCTGCTGAAAGGAAATATGGCTCAGTCAGCAGTGTGTGGGTTTCAGAGTTTTCATGTGTTGAGGTTAGAGTCATATTGAAATGGTAGGTGAGTAATGGGTCTTTTTTTATTTGTAGGTTATTTAATGCCAAGAGATGAATGAGGACTATGGCTTTTTTCAAATGAATTCTGCCTTCATTTTTAGCATGTCTTTCATTTAACTTTCAACAAATCCCATGACAATCTCATGGAATATGACTAAAATGATTTACCCCCCATAAAAGTAGTATCATTCATTTTCAAAATATACAACTAACAGCTAACAGCTCATTGTAAATATTACAGCACAATATCATAACATTATCAATATATGAGATTACAATTATCGGCCAATACGTGATTTTTTTTCTCAAACATAACAATT
This sequence comes from Lamprogrammus exutus, assembly GCA_900312555.1. Classification (NCBI taxonomy): domain Eukaryota; kingdom Metazoa; phylum Chordata; class Actinopteri; order Ophidiiformes; family Ophidiidae; genus Lamprogrammus; species Lamprogrammus exutus. The sequence continues at coordinate 9,532 of OMOW01069944.1, forward strand.
TTTGGCACAGATCTGTGAATTTTGGCCATTTGGCTTGTTGTTTTGATGGATATACTATAAAGAGGCAGAACATTGTATATTTTTTAAGATAGCAGCCAATTCAAGTAAAGATTAACAATGAAAATTCCAGGTATTGAAATACAACTATAAATAAACTTGGAAATACAACAAAATTATTTTATTTTTGCGTTTGAAAAATTAAGATTGACATACATTCAAATGTAGCAGATGAAATACCAACATACTGTATTTGGGACAAGCCAATATCAGCCAATAATATCCATTCAATATCTACATTATTGTCTGATATTGTATTGGCTATATACCTTTCCAATACAGAATATGAATATGAAATATGGTGTGTAACTTTCACATTACACACTTTGACTTGACTTTGGAGCTACTTTTTTGATATTCACCCAAGACACTCGAGAGGCATTTTACGACTATTGAACCTTCATTGGTCTCTTCACTGCATTGTAAGACCTTGGAGACAATTCAGAACTTCATATTGAACAGACTGCCCATTAATGGAGCTTCCGTTTCAGAGAAGAGTGTCAGAAGGGTTGATCACAGACGCTTTGAAAGGGACGGTTATAAGAGTAACTTCCAGCTTTGAAACCACCTCTGTGTGAATCTCTTTTATTTCTTTTCCACGGTCATTCACCCACACACGTCCTTTAATAACACTGAGAACACAAAGCCTTTATACTGGAAGCAGTCTCCCTGTATATGTGTATCCATGATCCTGGTACCACAACTGAAGGAGCAGATAACCTAATAGGTCCATGGTGGGTTGGTATTTATAGTTTTGAGGATTCTATTCTTTAAATCACTGTTAAGGCATCATGATTGATGATTCATAATGGTGTAACCTATGGTGGCCCTGGACTATGTATCCGCGTGTATTGAAAAATGTGTGAATGTATCTGTGTAGGTGGATTATACAGTTTATGTATCCCACTGTGACTGCATGGTTTTATCTTGTAAACCTTGAAGCTGTTTTAAGAGGAATGATTGTGTTTCCTGTGCAGGCAAAGCTAAAATATTGAGAATAAATATCTAGATCACTGTGTTAGGTTGTGAAATATTGAAATCTTTGATATAAGATATGTTTTATATAAAATATAACCAAAAGTTAGTTTTTAGTGTTTTGTATTTCTGTGGTCTAATAGCAACACTCAGTTATCATCTCATATGGCCCTGCATATCTACATATGTCTAGTACGTTCATAGCCTTAAGGAACCAAATTCACACAGACCAGACATTACAGAGCAGTATACCAGTATTGTCTGGTCTTTCTAACCTCAGACGTTTGTAGGGATCTGAGTCCTATGACTGGCCTTTACACTCAGGATGTCAAGTTATCTAAGGAAAACCCTCCACTCCAAAATACATTCTCGTTATTTTCACAAGCTAGCTTCACATTTTTCTGTTGAAGGTGGTCGACTAAACTCTGAGTTGGTGACTTGCATGTATGAGCTCAAATAAGCAAAAACCAATCTTAATCATGCTTTTGTGTGCATAGACATAAAACATGGATAAAAAATCAGCTTGAGCTCTTTTAGCCTAAATTATATGTATGTTTGTCAGAGTTAGAATGAAATGGAATCAGACCATCTGGAATTTTCAGTTAAGGACAAAGAGTCAATGTGCTTTTAAGCATTACTCAGTGGTCTATTGAACATTTCTGTGAAAAGAACAAGAACAAAGCAAACATAAACATTAAATACAAGTTAGTGTTTTTGTTTTGTTTTTCACACCTAAACAGGCTCCTAGAGAAAGATGTGGTTCACAAAAACAGATGTCCATATAGTATAGTACAGCAAATCCCCATTCACTCCACTCATTTAGTCAGGTTCAATGGGGACTGTTGGCACAACTTTTTGTGCTCTAAGCAGCACATTGAAAATGGCTCCCTGATTGGACATGATATTTGTTTACAGGAAAAGTATGAAGACTCAGCATGAACCCTGTTATAATCTATTTGTTTTCATTAAAAGCAATTAGTGGGATGTTTGGAAGCACTTGGTGTTCTTTAACAGTTCAAACTCAGTTTGTTTTGGTAATCTGAAGTGCCTGGCTGCAGGGGAGTTTCTTTATAGCTTTGTAGCTTTGGATGTTATTGCAGTGTGTAGTGATAGCTTAAGAGTGAGTGCATAATACAATATAAGCTTCATGCATTTTCATTATCTAATGAACAGCACAAGTACCTTTGAGCCATACTGGAGGTGTCCATTAATATCAGATCTGATTTCACAAAAATGCTCTACTACTACCATCAGCCCACAATAAGTGAACTGAATCATTAGATCAGGGTCAACTGCTGCCCATGTACAGATTGTAAATGGCCCATGATAAGATTCATAAATTATGCAGGTTCAAGTTGTGTTTTTTCACCGCATGGTGACAGCATGTCTCCGTAGTCTATTAAATTTGGGGGAAATGTTTTTTGGGCAAAACCCCCTAAAAACAGTAGGAACATTAAGGAGGCGGAACTAATATTTTAAACAATGTTGTCAATTGGCGGTAATTAAGAAAACAAACACGTCGAGTTAGCTGTTGCACATCTATCACAATGGCTAATGGAAAACGTAAAGCTGAAAGCGAGGGCAAGTGGAGTAGACTATTTCTTCACTGAAAGCCGGAGCAGTTACCATGGGGGGAAATGAGCCACCGACGGCGCACCTGCAATGTTTGGTGAGCGAAGTGGATCAGCCTCTCTTGTATGCAACAAAGTCAGCGATCACGGAGGTAACGCCATGACATTCCACCGTATAATTTACCAAAAGGTTCTCTGCCCTAAATGTCGAACATTTCAACATGTTATAAAAACCCGTGGCCAAGATTATTAAGTTCATTCGTGCCAAAGAACCACCGCCAATTTCAGCGGTTTCTTCAGCGGAGAACAGAAATATGGACATTTGATTTATCACAATGATATCAGATTGCTTAGTCTGGAGTCTGCACTGCAGCACGTTTTCTGTCCCAGGGAGGAGTTAGATCAGTTTTTGGCTGTAAAAGCACAGGATTTTACTGTCATTGAGAGGGACATTCTTCTTTTCTCGTCCCTCTTCTCCGTGGATCCTGACGATTCTCCCCATCAACTACACCTGGAGCTTATATCAGCTTGTGAACTTTTACAGGCAGCTAGATAAAGGCAGGCTCCCTGAAATCCGCGCACTTGCCAAGAGGATGATGAGCTTGTTTGGGTGTGAACAGACCTTCTCTCTTGAATGAATTGAACAAGAACGCTTTAGGTCCAGGTTGACTGATTCCCATCTACAGGACATTTGGCCACCATCACCACCAAAGCTCTGACCTGGCACCAGACCTGACACATGTATTGCAGTCCAGATCTCAGTATCATCCATCTTATTAGTTTCAGTGAGTTACTATATTCCAAATCTTGGTTGAGCGTCTTGGTTATGTGCCTTTGAAGTTCTGAGAGAAAGGTTTGCCATGATATTGATAACCTATTATAGGCCTGTTCAAATGTATTCCTGCATACAGTCCAGGTTTCAGGGGTGATTATTGGTTAAATTCTATTTTACCTTGACATCCATTATTATCATTCATAACATGTAATGAATAACAGTTCAAAATCAAATTAATTGTTATTGCAAACTGCTTGAGCCTATGGCAGATTATTTGAGCTTTGAACTCAAATTCTAACTGCTAGTGTTATGAGCATTTTAGAGTGTGACAAAAAGGCTTGCTGATGTATTGATTATTGATAGCTCTGTAAACTGAGGACCGTCAGTGTATTTCTATGTTTTAAAAAACAACAACCCATATGATGCAAGAAGCACCCAGCCCCCCGATGTTTCCACACTATCCTATTTGGCCCCCTTTAAGAAAAGTTTGCCCAACCCTGCATTAGTTAATGAACAGCACAAGCTGAAACGAAATTAAATGGATTGTGACTCTGCATATGATTTAGGCTACTCAAGTCTGAATCTGTTCCAAATGACTTTCTGTTATATGGCAGACACATAAATCTAACAATTAACGATCATTCAATCATGAATGATCATTAGATCTACCCCATAATGATCATTAATGTGTAATATGTGAAACGATTTTTTTTAAATGACTTTTTCATACTGGTGACCTACAGCAGTGGATCTCTTTGAAGCATGCGTCACTGAAACAAACAAACCAAAACACAAACACAAACCAATTTTCAACTGAAAATGTAATTCTTGATTTAATTATAATAATAATAAAACTTAAAAGAATACATAGATTTCAATGGTTTTGATTCTTTGCAGAAATTGCAGTCATTGGTCTACCAGGGGAGCTTCAAGTACCACAGGTGGTACATGTATCAGAGTTTGAGAACCATTGGCTTATAGAGGTCTTTGTTTTGGATGGTTTTATCCATTCTGGGCATAGTGGTGGTCCCGTATGTTGCACTAATTAACAAACTAAACTTCAGCTAACCACCTTAAGGATATACATTTAGGACTTTAAATTCTACTGGTCATTAAAATAGCTGGAAAGACAGAAAAATGAGTGGTCAGAGGATTCAATGGTATATAATGGGAGGACAAATGGAGGTTTCATGTTGGTTGGTGGGGACTGGCTTTTTTTGTAACAGAAGGAGCATTGTCATATCATCCTTGTTAATGAGCAAAGGAGGAAGAGGCTGTTGCAATGCAGGGAACAGAGGAGCAGCCTGGAAATTACCTGCCACCGCTGTGAGAGATGAGGGACCAACTCCACACACTCCCCAGAGCTAAATACAGGCTTCCTCTTCAGTGAAGACACCACTGTCATGACATATAATCCTGGATAGGAAATGTTTGAGTCAGTTTGATGTCCAAAAGTGGATGTTTTTGGCAGTCCTGTTACTCAGTCAGCTTGTTCTCAGATGCAAAGTATTCTCAAAGAAGTGTATTTTTCAAACTCTCCCAATAATATTTGTTTACTTTTTCCAAACAGAATTCAAGGTTGAACTGCATTGTTTACCTAAAAGAATTGACACAATAATGGCACAGCACCATTGTACTCTATTGTATCATCATAACACTTCCAAAATATGGCCATTTTTAGCAATGCACCAAATTCGGTACGTGGTAATACTGTTTTTAAATTGATATCACCATCATACTTATAGTGATGATATAAAAACTTATTCAAACACAAAAATTTCATGTCATCACAACGATTGCTATGCAGAAGATGAATGATTTAAATCTATGCACTGTGATGTTTAAGCAAAAAGACTTTTTAAGGAAAATTAAACCAAATATTCATGTTAAACAACCTTTAGGTCCAGGATCAGTCTTGTTCTAAGTCAAACTTGTAATTGTTTTCTAATGAATTTCTGGAAAATAGGAAATTGGTGGGAGGAACTGACTCACAGTGAAGGGCAGATGCACCGGGATGGATTTATCACTCAATAAGTAATAGGTAATTCTAGATCATTGATAATTTGTGATCTTCTCACACAGACAACATTGGAGAAGATGGTTTGTCCTCTGTTTGAAGTTCAGCATAGTAATATAAATATATAGATAAACTTGCAAGAAATAAGGTAAATACAAAATGGTAGCCAACTCAGAGGTAACACAGCATGATAAAACAGACTCAAAGGCAGAGTCAAACGTCGAGGTATGTGTATGGTAGTGTGTATGTAGGTGTGATTGAAAGTGGTCTACAGGTGTGAGCGATCTTGGCTGGTTGCTGGAGAGGGTGGTGACTGAGAAACTGATAGTGTGGAGGGCACGACAAACAGTCTGTCTTTTTCCAGATTACACAGAGTTTTGGACCGTTCACGACTGACTTCTTTTCATTTAGACTTTGGGGACGGCGTGAAACTAGAGGTTTAGAAGCAAAGGCCTAAGATCAGGTTCGCTTCAAAACAAACACGTAGGAAGGATCATGGATTCGGTTTCAGTTTGCTCCACAAAGTCCTCAGTGTAATGTGATCATCCCATTAAAATTCATTCGCTCTACACACAGGTTGCTGTTAGTTTATAGCTGTGTTGAATTTAACACTGTACTTACTGCGCTTGTGAATCTGGCACTCTTAGTTAAGTATTTTGCACCTTTATGAGTTTGTGTTATATAACTTCAATTAATGATGTGGAGGAGAATGTGGCGATGGATCTTTTTTACTAAGTGGTTTTTCTGAATTCATATCGTGACCGTGAGCTGAACTAAAAGTAAGAGCAGTATATCTAAATAATCTACTCCCCTTTCACGCCCTCTCGTTTGGATAGTAACCAGATAAAAGGCATTGTGCCTGTCTGGGGTCTGTGGTGTGGAATATCTTATTTAATATTTACTCTCATCTTCTCAGAGAAGCTCAATACATCATTTGTGTTATTTATTCATGAAGGATCAGCTCCCCTCTCTGTCATTCATTGTCTAAAACTTCTACGCATTCACACACACTCAAGCATTATAGAACGCGCAGCACAAACACACACACACACACGCCACTGGAGATGATGTGGGCTGCAACATTGTCGTTATTAGTTAGATTACAATGTTGAATCTTATGAGTTTACTCCATTCGTGTAGTACTTAGTTAATGGAAAAGGAAATTGGTATTGATTTGGCATTAGACTGGGTTCAGCTGGAAACGCTGAAAGCTTGAATCCGAATACACTGAGCACTTTTCCATTGAGTTCCCCAGGGATTATATAATGTAAATGCAAGTGCTTTGATAGTTGAATCTCACTGGGCTGCTGCCATATGTGGCTGTTATGGAACTCTTTCCTGTATTTACATTATGCTGTTAGATGTAATGCTACTCTTTTAGTCACACACACACACACTCGCATGCACTCATGTGGCTGGCTGAGGGTAGGCACGGATGTCAATTCCTGGAGGCCCACTTGATCCTGTTGATAGTTTTGTTTGCGTGTATATCACGCCTCTCGAAGGAAATGTATGTGCCTAATATGTATGCAGGTGCTCATACCGTGTGATGATCTTTTAGCCCCCCCACTGATGAATGTCAGAACATTTACTGCCCTCTAGGACTGGAGAGAGACAGAAAAGTGGGTCATGTTAACTTCTTTGAAAGCGGCATGAAACACAGAGCAGATGGAGTCAGGTGGATGATAGCCCTCGGTTGCCCTTCTTGCTCTCCTCTCCTGTTCTCCTTTTCTGTCACTGTTAATGTGTCGAAGTGTGTTGTGAAGTACATCCCTCCATGCTGAGGTCTCGGTGTGCAGCAGTAAAAGCTTTGTGTCTGCTGGCTCTTAAAGGACATGAGGTAGACATATGCTCTCCATCCAGCCCTTGTATGTTCTAGAGGATTTACAGAAGCTGGATCTGGTTGACAACATTCACTGAACAAAATGATGCAGGAAGGGCCTGGTTCAAGACCCAGAGGAGTTTGTGTGTGGGTGTCTCCTAGTTTCATTAAAAGTTGTGTTTAACAAAATACTTGGTTCAATTAAACTCAGTAGGTCTGTGCCATATTTACAAGACTCATTTGCATTTTGATAGAATTGACATGGTTGTTGCACGCTGGTTATCCTTCAAAACCCGTGATAATAACCATAATAGTAACCCATAAATGAGTTTGAACATTTGTGATCTGACTGCTGGTTTGTGTGCTTTATGTGTGCCAGTTTGTAGCAAAGACTTGACTGATCCTATCTTGTGCACGCTGGAACAGCCTGTGCTATCTCGTGTGTGTGTGTATTTAACACTATATATTTACCACAGAGATTAAAAAGCATGCGTGCAGGGTTTATGACAGTCCTCCTCAGAATAACTGTGTCTATGTTACAATCCCCAAGTGTGGTTATGTGCGTTGTTGTGTGCCTGTCAGTCATTGCTGGTTAGTCCTTTTAAATAGGGAAAATAGGCAGTCCTATTGGCAGCCCACACACATTCAGAGACACACATCCACACAAACACACACAGAGTTCATTAACAGTGACTTACATGCACCGTTGACCCCAGGTTTATTTTATCCAGTCTGAACTCCCTTGATGCTCTCATTAAATTCCTCCAGAAATCTGCTGGGCCTCGTGCACGTGTCACCTGACACATTACATCGAGTATTTTAGTTTTTCACTTTTCCCAAATGATTGACTCTATTTTCCTTTTTCCCCCTGTAAAGCTGAGATTGTTTTGGGCTTTATGTTTCCTTTGACATTTGAAAGTAGTAAGCCTCACACATCACCGCATTTTTGCCCCAGCCACTGCTGTTATGAATTTAAATTAGCTCTGTGTTCTGCACTAAAAATCACAAATTGTGGATGAATGAGCTGTTATTTCCTGTGGGGATTTAAAGTATCTGGTGACCTTACACCAAGTGGCTTTATCTCATGTTATTCAGATGTTTTCTTTATCGCATCTTGTATTAATTCCTACTTCTTTTGTCCTCTGCAAGAGATGCAGAATTGTATTTTGGATTCTTTCTTGTATCTTTGTTTGAAGCTCTTTGAGGCTGGGATACACAAATAGATTGATTTGACTTGAAATTCTCTGTTGGTTAGATACTTGCTCATTACCAAATTCCCAATTCCTAAGATCTTAGATTTGAAAGGTAATGCAGGTATAAACGCAGAGAATGGCAAACTCATCATAGTCTATTTATTCTCACAACACAAGAAACATCACAGCTAGCTCATTAGTAAGTGATAGATAAGTGTGTGTCTAAATGATGGTGTCAATATGGAGTCTCCCCCTGTGTCATTCTTCCCCTTCCCTCCATTTGCAATATTGCCATGTTTGTAGCTGTTTTTAGACCTCTCCTCTTGTGGGAACTGCTCTCATGCAAAGCTCAGTAGTCTTAGTAGCCTCCCAGTGGCCCACTGGCATCTTTCACAGATATTCTTAGCCACATGTACGATGGCGGCGGCATCATGACAGGAGAGCCCACGCATGGGTTGTTAAGTGGGGAGGAGAAAGCGAGAGCTGGGGAGTAAGATGAGTGTCATATAAAGGAGAGATGGAGAATGGACCTCTTAGTGGACTTTAAAGCATACATAGCCTGGTTGATGGTTTGGTTTGCAAATAGGCTTCTAGCTCCAGGAGGAACCAGGGTCTGGCCCAGTGGGACCTTCCTATCATCAAGGTCACATGCTGAGCTGCAGAGATGAACCCCCAGGAGAGACCATCTATAGATGTTCCATGTTATCACCCTATACATGCAACATCTACAGTATAAAACACAAATATTCGTTTTTGTGAGACGCGAATAGTTTTACATTTTGAGTACATTTTTATTTTTAGTATATCAAATATCTATCCATGATCTTATTTAGAGATCATTTAGCATTATTGCAAAAATAACCATTGCACATCAATCATGGAAACAATCAGAAACAATTGAAAAAGATTAATGCCTGCAGTCACTATACCAGCATCTTTCAGTTTCTATATTTATCAATATTTTCAGTTTTACATATTAACAGTTTTAGGATGATAATCATCAAATTACGAGCAACTCTTTACATGAGCTAGTGAATATTAAATTTGCAGTAGGTATTCACTCATGCTGAGCAATTTACTGATAGTGTAATACTGTATGATAGTTTGTATGCTGGCTTTTTGTGTAGTTATTTATCTACTTATCTTTTCATTCTCATGGTTTTATTCCTCATACAGCACAATGTAGCATCTACATCTACATCATCGTTTTCTCTTCATATCCTTGCTTTTATATGACATGAAATGCACTGGGTTACTATGGCAACTTACATAACTTCTTCTCCCCACAGGGCATCAACATCGTGGGGCCCAGTAATGCGGAGCCGCCGCCTCGACCTGCTAGTCCAGCCATGTACCAGCTGGATATCATCCTAAAGAAAGGGAACAATCTGGCCATCCGAGATCGGACAGGTAGGAGTTGAGTCTATTTTGACATCATTCTGTGTCATGTGGAATGCCAAAGTTTAGTTTGGTTTCTCCTCTCTCTTTCTTTGTCTCATTTGATTGTATTCTAATGTCATTTACCTTGGGAGTTGTGCTTTTTTTTGTCTGTGTAATATCTTTCGGGCAGGCAACATCACTCTTGTCACCTTCAGTACCTATTCTCACATTTCACTCTCTTGCTCCTCTGTTTTATCTCTTGTCCCATGTAGGGCTTCATTAAATCCCATCACCCTTTCAGTTCACTCAATTTTCCATGTGTGATGTGAGATGGAATTACCGGGGAAAATGCAGCACATTGCCTGTGCCTCTAAGCGTGAAAACGATTCGGCTTTGCCTTACAACAGTGCATCATTTTGAGATGATGATGATACCGGAATAATTACTGTATCTGGTTACTTTTTTGCAGTATGACTCAATCATGCTGTAAGTCTTTGATATTACTACCCAGTATTACAGGAATACACTAACATTAGTCATTTTGATAAGACAGTGTTGCTGTGCACATGCATCCTATAATATAATATCTTATGTTATCTAATCTTACACTACTATAATTGGAGAGTGTGCGCGTGCATGTGTGTATGTCGGTCAATACAACGAGCACCATTCCTTCAATCGTCTCCAAACTTGCCAGAAACATTGTTCAAGGGTCCGGCATTTGCATAGGGTGCTTTTCATTTCATTTACATTTTGATTTTATTTTTTATTTGCATTACCAAATTATAGTATTATAGTAGTGGGAGACATTTGCTCTAGTAATAATAAGAGAGAGAGAGACACAGAGCGCAGATGCTGGTGCTTGAGGAAGAGGCACTGTACTACTAGAATGTGTGCAACATTAGATCAAAATGTTCCCTTTAAATAAACTGATTAATCAACTGAGGGCTCAAATGTATTGATCACTAACACATGTGAGGCATGAATTGCTTCCCTGATATTCAAATGATGAAATACCATAGTAACGCCTCTTTCAAGGAAGACGCCAG
>OMOW01070020.1:1379-11589 GCA_900312555.1 Lamprogrammus exutus
TCTTTCCCTACACGACGCTCTTCCGATCTGATCTCCAGAGCAGAGAATTACGATCAATGCTCTGAGGAGCAAGGCAACACGCCTCTGTGGTTCATCGCTGTGATTCTTCCTATTTTCTTTCTCCTGATTATTGCAGCTTTGCTCATTGTTGTCATCAGAAAGAGACAACAGACTGCAAAGTGTCAAAGTGAATGCACGCCACAGAAAACAGAGCAAGGATCAGACAATGTGATGTTTTGCTTTGATGACAGCAAAACACTCACAGTTCCTGCATCTGTGGACCCAAGCAAAACAAGTGATGTGATGAGCCCTGACCAGCAGAGGTCAAAGGTGGAATTTTACTCTGATGCCAGTCTGTCCAGTGTTCAGCCAGTTCCAAAAAGTGATATGGAGTACTATGAGGTAGGAAGTATTTGTAGTGCGTTTCACTCCGCCTCTGTGAAGCTCAGCTGGCAGACGCATCAGAACAGCACCAGGTGTGTGAGAACTGATCCTAAAAGATGGGCAGATTTAAAGATGTTGTTTGTGGGCCTAAAGAAACAACGCTTCAGTGAAGATAAGACAAACTCTCCTACAAAGATCCAAAATGTTACTTTCCTAAACGAGCAGCTGTTGACTAAGTTGACTGATTCTGAGCACAGACAGAATAAGGAGACCCAGCAAACACACCCCTGTTACACCAAAACACCCCTGAAACCAGAGATCGTGGAACCTGTGCAGTGTCTCACTTTTGAAGAAATTAGGAAGCTGAACATTCCCATAGAGCAAAAAGTGTGCTGTCTGTCAAACAGAGCATCTCTAAGACCTAGACTACTCAAGTCCATGGTGATGACCGGTGTCTCATCTGATAGTGGATCAGACAGCACATTTACCTGCTCAGACTCCGAGTGCAGACAGAACTCGGTCGCCGCCATCAGGAAATTCATGCCTGACCAATCTGTGTGCAGCTTCAGACAACAAGACGTGTGTCCTGTCCACTCAGGACTCAAACACACCTGCTGCTCTGCTGACAGTCGGGCTCTCTGTGCTACATTTGAGCAGTGGGAAAATATTCTGAATATGCACCCACGTTTTAATACCTTTGCTGGTGTGTTTGAGGATATTGCACGTCTGCCCATTGAAACAAATGTTAACCATGATATGCAAAGTGACATAGAAGAAATTATGTGACTGTCACTGTTTTGTTGTAGTTAATAAATTAGGTCAAATATGTCTGTGTTTCTGTCTGTCCGTCTGTTTGTATGTCTGTCACAGCAATAACTTGGATAGTTCTTATCCGATTTGGATTAAATTTGGCAGCTTGATAGGGGTTAGGGTCAGGACCTTCTCTATTGTTTTCATTTAGCCTGATGGTTACTGTTCACTTGTCGAGTACTCACTTCTTGTTGTTTTTTGGGATGACCAAGTCAGAGTCCGGATCACAACCCCAATAGAGATGTTGTGGCCTGAACTGAAGAGGTTCATGCAAAAATCCCAGAAAAATTGATTAACTTTATGTTGCTGAACATAATATTGAGCACGCCTGATTAGCAGCTACAGGAAACATTTGCTGAAGGTTATTGTGGCTAAATGAGGTTCACAGACGTATGTTTTCCAGCATGTGGGCTGTGAATGATTCAAGAATATGTTCAATAAAGAGATGAAAAGTACAGTTGTTGCTGTGTCAGAATGTGTTGTCTATTATTATGATTTAAATGAGAATTGGACCGCATTTGGTGGGTAATTAATGCTGAAATGCAAGACATTTTAAAGGGTTCACTAACTTTTTCTTGCCACTTTACTGACTATGATCATATGGGTCCATCTAGTGGACAGATGTAAGCTTACACACAGAGCAGAAACACTGTAACTTTTCTGCATTCATGCACTTCAGTGGTACACAATGTAGCACTGTGGGTCTTGTTTTGGGTAATCTAATATCATTCAATATTCTCAAAATCAAAATAATCAAAATAGTTATATTCAGCCAGGGAAAATACATGAAACAACAACTCTAGAAAGTTCCCAGGATATTGCTTTAACTTCTCAAAATCTGTAAAATACAGAAAAAAACACAAAAATATACACATTGCAAACTTACAAAACTTTGAACTTAGCACAAAAGGTTCTTGTTCTGTCCAAGAGATTTTTAAAAATGTATAGGATAATAATGACAATGTTTAATAACAGGGATTTTTATTTTGCAGGAAAACATACAGAAATCAAATCCAAATGCAACATTATCTACATATTCTTCTTTATCACATGCCAGTTTCATTATTGAGATGTAATAGCATTGTACAATGATATCAGGTTAACTGAGAGAATGGTACAAATTCACACCCATACTTCAGAATGTGAAAATCCAAAAGACCCCTTATTTTTAATGTTCTAATCTTCATCATCTTTTTGTCTATTTAATTCTTACAATTTCATTCTCGTTGTTTCATTTTTACCATGTCACTTGTAGTGTTTTCTGTCACTGTGTTTCTGGTGGGGGCTACGACAAATTTCCACCAGAGTGGATAATACAGTTTTATTGTATGGCATTGTAAAGATACTGTTACACTGTTAACCTGGTGTGGACAATCTTTAATATTTAAAAGTGATTGCTACCTAAGCTTGTGCTGCCGAGAAGAGCTGATCTGGTTGGGGTAGTGTAAACTTGCACTGTGTTGCTCCTCCAGGTGAAGCTCAACTATGGCTGACAAGAAACTAGTCTTTTATCTGAAACTAGATCTTTTTCAGATAAAAGTGTATTTGAATGTGTACCTCAGCATACAATTTTGACATATACAGTAAATAACTTATATTTTGTTAAGTCACATTTTTTGCACAAGCTTTATCTCTATTCCAATTTTTGTGTTTTTCAACCTCTTCATCAAAGTCTGTTTGATATCCTGAGTCTTGAAACAATATATGATTGGGTTGACCGTTGCAGGCAAAAGACTGTATAACAGTATCAATAAAATGCGAACATCTAAACTAAAAGAAAATCCAACTGTACTGGCCACATAAACAAAACATCTGGGCAGGTAAAAAAGGCATGTGATTAATATTTGTGGGGTACAAGTCGATAAGGTTTTGCTGCGCCCAGCAGCATTTGACATTTTCAATATTACTGCAACAATGGAAACATATGAAAACAAAATGAATGCTAGAGGAACCAGGAGACAAAACATGGCTATACACAGAGTGGTGACTTGAGCTCTTATAACTTCCTCACCACATCCCTGTCTTAATATTGAAATGTAGTCACAGTAGCACTGAACAATGACATTTGATTTACAGAAAGGTAAAGTGAGGGCATGAAGTACAACACCTACCATCAAAGGCAATGGGATAAACCAAGCAGACCCACAGAGCACAGATATGTTGTTGTTTGTGATTAGAGCAGGGTAACGTAATGGAATGCATACTGCAATAAATCGATCAAGAGCCATTATCAACAAGATAAAAGAATGTGCTGCTCCTATATAATGAACAAAGAACATCTGTGCAAAGCAGCCATAAAATGAAATAATGCTATCACCAAACCAGTATTTTGATATGACCTTTGGTAGAGTCACAGTGCCAAACGTTAGGTCATTCAGAGCTAGGTGACAAAACACCAGATATGTTGGCTTTTGAAGAGGCTTCTCATACATAACAAATGCTAAAATGAAAACATTTCCCACAGCAATCATTAGGTAGATGAAGAAGAGCAGAGCTGACACAGGCCCGTAATGCTGAGGTGACAGTCCAGGGAATCCAAGGATAAAGAAGTGTTTCATCTTAGTTGCATTGCTGTAGATCATTATCACAGAATTCACAGTCAGAACCAACAATCCCTGAAAAAAGTCAGAAGTCATTACTCTTAACATAACAATATACATAATGTAACAAGCATGAGAAAGATTAATAGATTAATCATTCCATTTGGATCAATTCTGAGAAGTAAAATAGCACAGATTATTTGGTTATAGCTTCTGTAAGATTGCTTTTCTTCTCAAGGACTTTGGGGAGTTTGGCTTTTGGTTAGAAAAACAACTGCATAACCAATCAATTTAACACACAAATCAATAAAACAAAGTCTTAATTGCAACCCTGAACATAACTAGGTAATATATCTACATGCTACCTGGATATAATGTAACGAAAGGAAAGGTAAACATATTTATTATAGATTATTTATACTACCGGCATAACAGGTTATTTAACAGCACTGTCTAAAATTCCCAGACTACCAAGATGTAATATACAAAACTGGACAAAGACAGTTCTATAATTATTTTCAATGTTTTCCATTCACAGCCTAAGTACAGCTCTTACCTTCTAGATCGTAATCAGCATCTAGAAGCTGGTTGCGGAGTGTGGAGCCAGTTAATACCTGCTCCTCACAGTGTTTGACCAGGCATAACGTCACAGGATCAAATTCTCAAATGAATTTCAAAAGAGCCAAATTACAATTATGAAATTGTTTTCAACTCCAGTGTTCAATGAGATAATTTTCAGATCACCGAACGTTTGCATTCAGAACAAGAAAATAAAGAAATGGACATGAATGTGGGGTTGATGGGAACTGGCAATGCACAATAAAGCAGCTAAATTCAATTTGGTTGCTGAATCTTAGAAGGAAAAAAGACTCGTAAAGTCTGTGTCGTTGAAGTTGTGATTATCATTTCACAAAATAAAATTGTAGGATGGATTTAAAGAAGAGAGACAACCATGCTAGCCTTCGATTCTTACCACCACTATCATCAAAGGATACAAGTGTGTAAATAAATTATATTACATTATTAATGAAATGTATATACTATATTACACTGATCTGCGTCATCTCACAGATAGTCGATGAAACCTTCCCTCATTATATTGCAAGAATCACCGATCACACCTTTTTGCTGGTAATTATGCTCCCATACACACATAGCCTCGTCCTGGTGATAGATTCAAAAAGCCTTAATAATTAGCGACGCATAATAATCTTTCTGAATACCAACTACACAGTGCCACAGCGTACTTTGACCAATACAAGTACTCTATTTGTGAGTGAATGGAGGGCACCATTCCATTTAATTTAGTTACCCACATATTTGTAAAAAAAACCCTGATCCTCCACTCCTTCATTGTGGTGAATTAATGTATAACCCAGTCATTGAGAAGTAAACTTTAGTAGTACATTTTATTTATATAGCACTTTTCACAGACAAAGGTCACAACATACTTCAATGTAAAATAACAAAGAAGATTTGCTCAAAATAAACAAACATATAATCCAGTCAGGTTTGTGACTAGCGTCTAGTCAGCTGCTTTAATAAAGTGCTAATGTTTAGCACGTAATGTGATTAATGTGTTAGCATACTATTATTTAGCAATCCTTGAGGTGTACCAGTTTTGTCGCTTCTTAACGTTTTCTGAACGTTAGCATGGTGATATTTAGTCATATTAGCATGTGAACGTGTCTATCACTTGTACGGGTGCAAGTTTGAAGACACTGCCACTCATAAATGAGACTCAAAATCACTTTAACTCAGCAGGAGGAATTTGAAACCCATCAGACACGCAGCTCTGATATACAATGTACCACAATGTACCACAATTTCAAGTTGTTATGGCTAATGATTAAAAATAATACAGAATTGGCTAAAAGTGTTGGTACCCTGAAAATAAAAACAAAAAACCCACAATGTTCTCTGAAATAAGTTGAAACTGATAAAAGTAATTGGCATCCACTGTTCTATATTCCATATTTAATAGATGTGACACTTTGCTTTTGATTTTCAATGTAACATATTATTTAAAATAATAAAACGAATGAAAATGGCCTGGACAAAATTACTGATAACACTTAGAAGTGATCATGAATAATTGGATTTTGGTGATATTTCAAGCAGACTATTTTCTTTAATTAGTATCACAGGTGTCTTCAATCTTATAATCAGTCATTCAGCCTATTTAAATGGACAAAAGTTCTCCATGTGCTGTTTGGTATCATTGTGTGTGGGACCCTCAATCTAATATTTTACACTACACCTTTTTGAGATTTGTTTAACAAAATATATTAAACGACAGTTTTTGTTTTTATTTTAAGGGTACCAACACTTTTAGCCACATCTGCATATGAGCTCTAATAGTAGCTTTCAAGTGGTCGTTTCAACATACAGTATACTGTACATACAGTATATACTAGTGATGACAATTATCCAGGATGATTATTCAAATGTCTGCTGATAAATGTAAATAAAATAAAAATGATGAAGATTTTTAATGTTTTTGATGTTGTTGTTATTAATACTTTGTTATGTATGTTAGACGAGTGAAAGTGTTTTTTTCCCCTTTTAAATAAAACACCAGCACCACAAAAGAGAGCAGGGGTGTCAGTCAGGTCACATGAGCCTTTACTTTTTACGATTTAGTTCAAATGATGAAAGAAGACACAACAAAAGGTACAGAAGGCACAGCATAATGGTGTGACAATGCCCTGGGCTACAGGTCTTAAATGTAAAACCAGAAAAAAAAGATTTCCGACAACAAAAAACAATAAGGTGGAGAAAAGGAAGGCCAAAGTTTGGTCCTTACCGTTTCCATGTTTTGACTCTCATGGTGGCCAACAGGAAAAAAAGCAGCATACAGTGGGAAGATGATTCAAGTTTCTTGCCTATTTTCTGAATCAATTCCACACCCTAACATCCTTCAGGATTCGTAATAGTACTGGCTAGCTGGATCCAACATCACCATTATTGGAAATAATGTTGTAAATTGTGGGAAATATTATTTTCCCACTAAAACACAAACTTGAATTATGCTGAGTAAAATATTACACCAGTTAGACATATATATAAAATGAAGGAAAGTTGTAAAACAAAAACTAAAAAGAGACTTTTGTTCATTGAATCTTCAAGTACCTTTCGAGAAATAAATTTGCTTTAGTCTGCAGATTTTTTAAACAGCTAACATACCATATAAACTCTAGGATATTGAAAATATAGCAGAAGTTTGCAAATATATTGTTTTGTTTAGGCATGGTGAGAATTGAATCTAAATATTCTGACATTGCACGCATTACTTTGAAGTCACGGTCATCCCAACCTGAGCTCTTTTCAGTCTCCTCCTCACATATTCTTTGACATCCTTCATTTTGAGGCAGTATATAATTGGATTAACTGCAGCAGGGAAAAGACTGTACAACAAGATTAATAAAATGCGCATGTCCAAACTAAAAGAAAATCCTACAGTATTAGCAATATAAACAAAACATCTTGGTAGGTAATACAGACAAGTAATGAATATCTGTGGCGTACAAGTTGATAAGGTTTTACAGCGTCCATCCATTCTCCCTATTCTCAAAACAACTACAAAGATGGAAATATAGGAAAAAAGTATAAATGTAACCGGAAGCAAGAGACTAAACATTGCAAAGCCCAAAGCGACAGCCCGAACAAATTTCACATCTTCACCACATCCCAAGATTGTAATTGAATTGTGGTCACAGTAGCATTGTACAATGATATTAGAATCACAAAAAGGCAATGTAAGAGCATGAAACACTACAATCATCATCCTAAGAAATGTCCCAATCCACGACAACCCGCAAGCTATAGAAATGCGGTTGTTTGTAATTATAACAGGATATCGTAAAGGCAGACAAATTGCAATGAAACGATCAAGAGCCATAATAAGTAGAATCAGAGAATGAATAGCTCCTAAGGAATGAACAAAGTACATCTGAGCAAAACAGGCACCAAATGATACAAACTTGTTGTCCCACCAATATCTGGATATTATCCGTGGTAGAGTCACAGTCCCAAACAGTATGTCATTCATTGCCAGATGACAGTAGATCAGATATGTTGGCTTATGAAAACTCCTCTCAAATCCAACAATAAATAAAATAAAAATATTTCCAGCGAGAATAAAGAGGTATGTGAAGAAAAGGAGAGCAGACACTGGTCCATAATATGTTGGCTCAAGTCCTGGGAATCCAAGCATTACAAAGTCTGTAATAGTTGTTTTATTTGTGTCACTCATTATAATTTATATGTAAAGACGTTAAAGGCACTGCTGCCCAAAAAGAAACTTGCAAAATGGCAAAATTTGAATGAAATAATCTATAGGCTTTGTATTCAGGCATTGTATTGGCTAAGTCTCTGTGATCTGGCTGATTGCTCCATATTCCATGTTGTATTCTATAAATGAAAGATTTTAGTTTGAAAAAAGTCAGGTACATTATCCTCCATCCTAAAAAAAAAATCAAGCGTTCTTACATGATCTTGTCTCCTCCTCTAGTGTGCCTCCTTTTAGTGTTACTTTATAAATGCTTGTCAGTGAATGACATGCATTAAGGGGTGGGGAAAACTTTAGAGGTGTGATACATTCTTTGTGCTGTGCTGACCTCATCAATGCAGGATGAGACTCCGCCTCAATTTAGTTTCTTTTCTTTCTTTTTTTGTAAGTAATAGCTTGGGCAAAAACGTTTTGTGGGTGAAACTTTGTATCAATTAATATGTATATTCATTTATCAACATGGTTGTATGTGTGACAAGTTGGGTGAGCATTCCGCTGGAAGCCCTGGACTCAAGTTAAATGATGCTTTCACCCATCTTAAATGGCTGTGGCTCAAGAGAGGAGAGCCATGGGGGAAGAGTAGCTAGTTAGCCATCTGGACACAATCAGGGGTCGGATCAGCCTCAGCTGGGTCGCCTGGAGGAGGGTGTATGAAACACGAAACACCCGATGCCAGGAACATCACTGAAGATGTGTCCAGAGGCATCGCTAGATGCAGTTGCACTGCCTGTGAATCAGTGAAGGAGACAGCAGATATTTGTCTGACTCAGCAGTCACATATCCGTATATACTACTGTATATATTTACTTGGCTAAGTGTGGCTGACCCTACTGGCTTGTATCACATTTTTATATACGTTTATATTCAACATATCATCCACCTGTGCTCGTTTATAGACGTGAGTTGTAGCAGCAGTCACGTTGTGAGATTTTGTTCTTGTATCTCTCAAACTGTGAGAGTTTTGTCACAGGATGTCTCTGGCCACAAGAGTGTTAAAGTGGCCTTTAGTGGACATGTCTCATGTCAGTCAAAGATTTCATTACAATTCTACTTGTATCATAACATGGTTAACTGTTTTATTACTATTGTTTTGGCTTGTTTACTTTGATAACTTGACTTAACACAACTGTACTGATGTATTTTCATTTCTTATCAGGTACAATGTAATGGCATATTGTTCACATTTGTGTGACATTTAGTTATAGCATAATGTTTACCCAATTTGAGCAAGGTACATATATATTTGTAGATATATATTTGAGCAATTTTCTTTCAGGGGGCCCTTGCTTTCTAGCTACGGCCCTGCACATAGATCAGAACTTTCCTTTCACAGTAAAATGTCTCTGCAGTGTAGCAAAAATTGAACAGAGTGATACTTTGCCAGTTAAGCATTATGGGTAAATTGTGGCTAAACATGCAATTTAAAGATGTTAGTTAAACATTTTGGGGTTAAGAAACTCCACTTTGTGGACAGTATTTCAATATATTACATTAATCACTGCAATCACTGGTTGTTGCTGCAGAAATAGGTCCAATGCTGCACTGTAAAAAAAAAAGTTAGTGAAATTGACGGTTAAATTATGTAAAAATGCTACTGTTAAAAACTATAAAATGCAAAATAGTTTTTTTTTTTTAAATGTTTATTTAACAGTAGAACTCTGTAAATTACTGAACAAAACAAAACGTTGAAATTTAAAGTAAAAATATGTTAAAATAACAGTAATACTGATAGATTACTGTATTTTTCCACAACTAAACACAGTAAAACATAAAACAATGTATTACAGTCAAATTTACAGTACAGTAACGTGAAAAATAAAGTTTGGTCATTAAAAATACAGAAGGAAACCGTATTCTATTTAACAAATTAATTCATTTGATTTTAAGGTACAGATACAGTACAAATCTATTATTAAAAAAGATTTATCTATTTTATAAAAACTAAAATTGTGTGTAAAAGTGTTTATGTTAGTTTGACAGTAAAATACTGCCTTTAATATTTTAACGGTCAGTACATTTTATGAGATTTGGTGTATGGTAAGCAAAATTTGTATTTAAATTGTACAGAAAAGTATAATTTATTGACATTGTTTGATAGTAATTTTACAGTAAAACACTTTTGTTAATATATTGTAGCGTCTCAGAGTAGGTAGTGAGAGGAATCTCCAAGCAGGCCTTGCAGTAC
>OMOW01070477.1:0-21836 GCA_900312555.1 Lamprogrammus exutus
TGAAAGGGAGCAAACACCCACTCTATAATCCTACCACTGCCACCATCACTACCACTGGGGGAAGAGAGAGACACGCACACACATTTGATTCAGATCACATACGCCCTACTACAAACACACACACACACACACACACTTATAGAGTACAAGTAGAAGTTCTCATTTAAACTTTATTTGTCCCCGTGGGCGATTGGCTTTACTGCGAGAATTAAACAGGGTATTACATCAAACCCCGACGACTGACAGGAACAACAAACAACGGACAGACAGTCACGAACGCAAGGTGTCGACGGAGAGTTTCAGGCCAGCGGTATTAAACAAATGTGGTAGTACGCACAAACACCCGCGACTGAGCTCACACCAGTGCCAGTTACTTATGTAAAAGATGAAAATAGACATCGGCATCAGCTCGGAGGGCCTCAAAGGGGAACCGGAGATGTGACTACACACAAAGGTCACAAGGCTTGCACTCACACACACACACACACACACAAACAGAAACAAGCCTTCAGGCCCTCGGCCGCCACTGACAGTTGGACAGACGTATGTACAAACAAACAACACACACTAAACACATGGTGTGTTGAACATGTTCTCCTCTGCCTGACTCAAAAAATATCTGAACCATGAGGTAAAGCCGGCCGTCTTGTGTAAATAACAGGCGTAAAATGTAAGTCTGAATTCCTGATAGGATACAAATCAAAATCAAATGAATCCAAAGCCCCCTCGCCGCTTTGTTTTACTCCTCCCGTCTTGGCCACCGTGGCCAAACACGGTCAGTCACAACACAGAAACCTGCTTTGAGTGAAGGGGATGAGACATGTGAGAAAGAAAGAGGAGGGGAAAAAAGGACAGAGAAAAAAGTTGATGTGCCACATCCAATATTGAATATTTACGTGTAAAATGTGCTCTGCGAGTTTTTTTTCCTCCCCCAGCAGGTCCATGGGAATGCAATGCTCTGGCCCTTTGCCTGGGTAAATTTGTTCCCTATGTGTGGGCTGACTAGGCCTCCTCATTGTCTTTCGCTTGAGAGGGGAGCGACTGGGCAAGGTGCAAGAGAAAGGTGCCTCTGGTTAAAGAGCTTTTTCTACTCTTACACATATGGTTAGGGAGCGGAGGCAGCGAAGGGGTGGGGCGAAACAGAAAAGCCATGGCTCTGTGGTTGAACCTGCGTGTGGGAGGTCCAGAAACACCCCCACACACACCACCACCACCACTGCCGCCATTAAATACCTTTGGAACATCCCGGCTGGCTTTTAAACAGAGCTGCAGAGGGTAACCGGTGGATATGGAGGAAACTAAGCATGCCCAGAAGGGGGGGATGTTGTGAATCGCTGGGTGTCCATGACCTGGCACTGCTCAAGCCCTCCAGCTCATTGTTCTGGGTCCAAGAAATCCTTTATAAGCCCATTAGAGTGCAAATTTTACCAATCAAATTGGAGCATCTAGAACTAACAAATGCTAGTGTTGGATTTTATTGCTGTTCGGGCCCTCCTGGTGCAGGCCTGATGGACTGTGCGGTCAAGCTGTTAGCCATTACATTGACAGGCTTGCACACGTTTCTACATCTGGTCCTTTGCAGCGCTAACACACCAAGCCAATTAGACGTTGTTGTTCTTTTTGACATATAATGTTTTTTGTAATCAGATAATTGCTCGACCCCTCAAACCTTCCCCTTCACCAAACACGTTTCTTTTCTGTGTGCCTGTGTGTATGCCTGCTGAAATAATGCGGCACCGCTGTTTCATCAAAGCGCAGCAGAGAGGAGAAGCAGGTTTGACTGTGTGTATGGGCGTGTGTTGTTCTTGTATGTTTTTGTTCATGTGTCTGTAATGTGTAGAAGTCAATCGTGAGCTGTGGAAAAAATAATTACTGGAAACTTTCCCTCAAAATTTGACACCGTTCCGCCTTGAAAAGTGTGCGCAAAATGCACGAGAGTTTCCTGAAACACGCCTTCCATGACAAGAATGCGCTCTGAGTACTTGCGTGTGAAAAAGAATGGCCACAAAGTATGTTGGATGTGTCGAAAGTTTGATGAAGGGAGGAGATCTCCTGATTGGGTCATGTGGTTGCATATTATTCCTCAAATCAAACAACATGTGCTCTGTGCTCTGTGCTCTGCCCAAAACGCTCACATCTAGAACACATCACTGCTCTGCCATTTAGCCTCAAATAATTCACAACCTCTTCAAAACATAAAAAATATATCCACGATTTCCAGATTTCCAATCTCCTGAAACATTAAGTATTTATGGTGAATATTTACAGACACCCTGGGAATTTGAATCTCTCTGATTAAGACATACGTGCATACGAACATATATGCATTTGACTCAATCCTCAGCTTTATACTGAAGATCTCTCACCGCCTCATCATGATTCGTTTCCAGCTGCATAGAGCTACCCAGTGGCTGGGATAATCGTGCTGCTAATTGTCATACAGTGTCTGCTGTGTGCCAAGAATAGACGGTGCCATGTGGCCCGGCCGGCATCTTGGGGTTTGTTTCTGGTCTCCATGACCTGACAGAGAAGACGTGAGGACATCGGTCTCCAAGAACTGAATTAAACAGTAAATACTGTTTGTGTTTTTGTTGTGATTTCCTGTTTGATAGTGGTCCCTTTAGGAATGTATCCAGGAGCACTTTTCTCTCTCCATTTTCCTTTGACTTCAACTCTCTCTCTCTCTCTCTCTCTCTCTCACACACACTCACAGAGGAAAGATTCTCTTTTTTATGCTGTACAGATGAAACGCATTAGTGAATGCATGGCAAGGGACACTGAGGGAGGGGCAGAGAAGCCCTCCTCAGTTCCAGCGACATCAGCACTTTTTCGCAAATTTGCAATTAGTCTTAAGGGCCAGTGTAAATTAGGTCTCCTGACAAATGAGCTACTGGGACAGGACACAAAGTTTCAATAAATCTGAGAGGCTGCTCAGGGCTGTGGTGTCCTTTTACTACACAGCATCAAGAGAGTCCCAACAGATAGAAAGGGGGAGATCCATCGTGTAAGCTCAGAGAGGAGCACACACCACAGGAGTTCACACGCCCGGGCCCCTGCCTCTCCCCTCTCAAAGCTCCACAGGGGAGATCGTTCCATAGGAAAGTATTTTGCGATGGTGATGTGAGAAGGGAAGATGGTCTCGAAAGCCCTGATAAGGAGTCTCTAATGTGGGTAAACTAGCACCAGTCTCTATGTCTACACTCATAACCTTGTGGATGAGACCACTTTACGCTGAGACACAGAGAGCGAGAGTGCCGTGGTCCCATTCAGGGGAGTCTAGAGTTGCGTCTCATCAGTGTTTAAACATATTACAGCAGGGCCTGCTCTGTTGCTGATTTGATCTGCAGCCTCAGTGGAAAGACATAAAATATAAGGTTTTACTTTTTAAAGACTGTGCAGTTCTCTCTGCATGGTTATTGATGATGCATCAACTTACACATTTGGCCATTGCACGGTAGGGCTTCTGGACAAGTATGACAGTTAATGGAGTTGGGTGAGGAAGCCTGAGTAAGGATCAAGTTCAAATGGATTCCTAGTTACTGTCCATTAAATCCAATTGGACAAACTAACACGCCACAATAAAGTGCTGCTTAAGGTAGAGAAATGCGTTTAAAGGAGGCAAACTGATGACAATGCGCGGGAATGTAGGAAGGGACTGTGAATAGCATTAAAGCTCCATTTGTCTGCATTACCTGTGTGGAAGGCAGCAGAAACTTCCACGAGAAGGAGCAGTGATGGGAGAGAACAATAATGCGGTGGCAGGGGGGACCGCTTACAAGGTTACACACAGATGTAGTCTAGGATTGGATTGCGAACAATTGGGATACTTGGAAAGCGCAGATTGAGACATCTGCCTCATGTTACAGCGTGACGCATACACTATCGCATTATACGATCGTGTACTGGCTATTTGATCAGTTTCATGGTGCTGGATTAGGAGCTGTAGCGCCACAAGCAGCAAGGCTACAGAACAACACATTGATGGACCTTTATCACATAACACACTTCTCAGAGTAGCAGACTATTAACGTCAATTCAATTCAGTAGAGTTCAATTCGGTTCACTTTGACTCAACTCAAAGTGCCCAGTGAAATCAAACATTTACTGTGATTAGAGACCATCCTACATCCAGGCTAGCTTGTGTTTCATTAGCCTTTATGCACTTCTGGTATAGAGGATTTGGCCGTTTTAAAACTAAAACATGATACTGTCCCTACTTAATTTACAGCAGGTACAGTTTCTATTTTTATTTTATTTTATTTTCACAATATATGCCTTTAGTGACAGAGGGTAAAGGGAAAAACAGACAAAACAACACTAAGAAACTAATTATGTGCTGAGTTCTTCAAAATAAGATTAAAAAGAAACAAGTAAACTGAATGTGCTGCAAATGCAAACTTTTTTTCTCCAATCCATATTCTAAGGTAAAATCGTTTCAATCAAGTACCAGTACAGGTACTTCGAATAAGATCTCTAAGCCAAAAACACATCCAGTAAGTAGCACCTCAGAATGACAGAGCGTTCATGGTGTACAGGACAAGTTCTTGAATTTGTAAAACAATTTCGTGATGAAACATATTTTATTCTACCACAGTAACAGAATTTCGATAGGTTGTTCTAGGGGTAGCATAAGGGGTACTGGTACCACTGTTTGAGAACCAATCAGTGCTATGTTCAGAGATGAAAATGATCATTATGCGTTATCTGTACAAAGGAAAGCAAAAAATGTTTTACAGAGTGTAGGGGGAAGAGAAGAAACAAGAAGCAATATGGTTAATAAAAGACAAGTGTGCTCTTCCTCTCTGGGGAAAAGTGTCTGCAGCTCTGCACCTCTTGGCCGCTGTTGAGACGGTTGTGTTTTACAGACAATATTGACACAGAGTGAAGCTGATAATTAAATTACACGTGTTGTGACAGTCCTGAGATACGGAATCATTAGCACATGTAGGAGAAGGAGGAAGGCGGGCTGCGAGAGTCTGAATCCTTCCGCGCTTACGAGCCATTAATGTTGGTGGGTGTTAAGAGGAAAGGAAGCCAGTGATTCCAGTAAGCCTTGCCACTGATTCGCTGACATTCTTCCTGGACTCGGTCCCATACATCAAGTTCAGGAGGGAGAAATAAAAGAGGGAACGGAAAACATCAAGAGTTTTCCAGTTTGGCGCCTGCCAATCCATTATGACTTTAAAGGCTTTCACACAATTCCTTTGATGCGCATCACTGATACATGCTTCAGGGGCTTGTACTGCTTGCAAGGGAACAGTCTATCTCGGTGACAGCACGGCCTCTCTCACACACTCACACACACACACACACACACAGTAAGGCAGATGCTTAAAACATTACGTCTTGTTTGGTGAGGAGATAGAAAAATGTTTCCAGATTGTAAATGTCTCCAGTGTATCTGTATGATGCCATGTCCCCTTAACGTACAAAAGACATTTAAATGCAACTAACAGTCCATTTCTGCAGCACATTAACCCACAGTTTAGGGATGAAATCTCCCTCTCTGGCTCAGGCCTCGCCAGTCCAGTCCCTGTCCTAATTGAGTCAGCGCTCCTCTGCTGCTTGGACCTTATCGTATCACGCTTTCTAATTGACCTGTGCTGCTTCATAACACAATGCGCCAGGAGCTTGACAAAAGTTATTAATTTTCACTTTGTCCAAGGCTCTGTCCCAATTAGGTCCCCTGGCTGGGGCCGACGGGGCGGCTAACGTGATTACAGGACAAGCTTATTAGTGTGCAGCAGTATAGAGGAGCAGGTGGAGGACCCTAAATGAGAGCACACAACATACTGGGTGATTACTTCAAGTCAGCAGCTCGTTGGGACTGTTCTGTTCTCCTCTACTCTTTCCACTACAAACACATACACTCACAAACCCACATTTAACCACAGATTAGTAGTTTACAGTATTTTGGTCTGAATTGAACTACATACTATTTCATCAATCCTTTACGAACATGTCGGTTATTTGCGATAATTCATACTCCGTAGTCCACTGTGCCATTTCCAGTCGCACGCAACTGTAACCATGAGCTAGCCAGCTGTAAGCCATAGTGTGGTTGAAGGTTGGTTAAGGAGAAACTGTGCGAGCTACGTTAAGTGGAAGCTCACCAGATGCCAGGAGCAATGGCATCACTCCAGGCTGTTGACTCTGAACCAGAGGACAGGCTTTAAGGGAACCAATCGGGCCAATTAAATATAATTGGCCCAAGTCCATCACGGTTTGGTTTGAAGCATCAAGCTTGGGTTTTTCCACCTTAATCATTGGATAACCTGCATCTTTGGATCATGAAAACAAGAAACTAATTACAAGCCATACCTCCGTTTCTTAGGGACAAAATAATTTATCATATTGACTAGACCATGATTCTTCTACCACCGACAAACCACTAAATTTGGATTCTACCAGAGTTGTTTACAAAATGTAACTATTCTTAATATAGCGCCACCATCAGGTCAATTGATGTTTCATTTGTGAGTGCACATGTCCACCAATTGTGGCTACAGCAGACAAATTAATTCATGAGATACAGCACTTTTTGAAGAATGAGCCACGCCCACACACATTTGGCAGTCAATTCTAGCAAAAAGATAAGGAATATTTAAAAAAACAAAACAAAGATAAAAAATGTTTCCCTCTTGATCCAGACATTCTACATGTCAAATTGGGTGTCAATTGACCTAGAATTGTAGGAGGAACTGTTTAAGAAAAACATCGAAATGGCCAAAAATCTAGTTAGGCACAAATGGGCGGATGTGTATAGACCCAAGGAATACAGAGAAATATATTTGATTCTATGACTTATGGTTCAAAAAGTTATAGGCCAAAACGTAAAAAGTGCTTATTGCAGCGCCACCAACAGGCCGGCAAATACCAAATTTGACCGACTTGCCCACCAAGATTCATTGAAATCTATCAATAACTTTTTGAGATATGCTGCTAAAAGACAAACAGGGCTGAAAACATTACCTCCTTGGTGGCGATAATGTCGCTTTAGTATTGCTGTAAAATCATACATGGCCTGCATGCTGTACACATATCCAAAATAATCATACAGAAAATTTGTAGTTAATCGTGTAAGGAAGGAATTCCAGAATTTGTATGTTTAAAGTAACATTTCAGCATTTTGGCTCTTCAAACTTTCTGAAAAGTAGCTGACGATACTTCCAAAGAAAGCCACAACAGCAGCATGCATTTTGAGCCCCCTTTCAAGTTTAGTTACAGGCTGTCATGTTCAATCAAACGCTGTTCTGAGGATTAAGACGGGAGAGATTTGAAGCCAGCTTGTTGAGGAAAGAAAAAAAAAAGATTCTTCAGATGGCGACTTCAATAGCCCTGAGTACAAAATTACTACCGCGCTACCATGCCCGTGGGGGCCATTTTAATGACAGCTCACAGAGATTGGCTTCACCCGCCGTGATTAAGGTTACCGCTCACGATCAGAGGGAGAGCAATGCAAACAGTTAGCCCAGGAAAACAAGTGAGAGATTTGACACAAAGACACCTGCACACTCAGCAACTACTGTACTTGTATCGTTTCAGCCAAGGGGCCTCGCCTGTGGCTACCTGGCTAACAAGTCCAAAGTCCTGTGGATAATAGGAAAGTGATGGCGGCCTGGCAAGCTACCTCTCTCTGATTAATATTTCATCCTGGAACTTTGGCCCTAAGATGTATCGTACTCGTCTGAGTCTTAGATGACTTGGTGCTGAGACTACAAAACCAGGGACTATTTAGAATCGGTCTGCGGCAACTTCTTGTCAGCATGTCAAATGTTTTCACTGACAAAGACAAACCACCGTATATGCATTTTCAGCTACAGTTTGTCAGTATATATTAAGAACTATTACACCCATCCATTGTCCTCTGCTTAAGTAGTCCAGATGTCCCTCTCCCCACCTCCATCTTCCAGCTCCCAGCTTCCCAGGAGAGACTGGATATATTCTGGGTCTGCCCTGTGGTCTGTTGGACGTGCTTGGAACACCTCGCCAGAGAGGAAGCCTGACTAGATGCCCAAACCATCTGAGCTGGCTTCTTTCAACGCAAAGGAGCAGTGGTTCTACTCTCGGAGTCCTGACACCCAGCAGAAGAAACTAATTTCACCCTCTTGAATCCATGATGTCATTCTTTTGGACACTACCGGAGCAGAGAGTTGCTAAAACCACAGTTACTTCACCATGAATAGAAAGAATCTATCGAGGCTCTCTTGGTGTTCCAAATATTTTACATTTTGTTACTTGGCTACTAAGAAACAAACGCCTTATTTTATACATATTTAAAATGTATTTATTTTGTTATCCTGTGTAAGACATATTTTGAAAAACAAACAATACTTCACCGCAATAATTTGGAAATATAGAAATTACAAATGCAATTTTTCTCTGGAAATTCACACATTCATTGTAAGTCCCAGACCCACAATTGGAGACCAATTAAAGTTGTATTCCGTCCTTTATGCATCCATCATCTGTGGTTTACTGGCAGAACTCTGGGGGTAAATATTTCTCTTATCAGATTTTCCTGGCATGCGCGCAGCACAATTTATCATATCCACTTACAGAACAACATAATGAGGCATAATAAACAGCGCCGACCTTTATTTGATTATTTTCATTTGGTGGAAAAATACATTTCTGCGTGTTTGAAAAAAAATGTTCGGGGGACCCACGGACTCTGTTTAGTGTCCTGGTCTGGCTCATATGGAATATGATTAAATGAGTGTGAAATCAAAAGAGCTGACACATGGCTGCATTCTGCGCTGTGTATGCCATCACCTAGTGGCCTCTCCAACTCTTTATTCGGAGACATGCACGTCTTGGTGAAGGGCCCAGCAATTTTTCCAAATAGTTGAATTTTTACTCATGCTGCTCTGTCACTTGCAGAAAACGAGAAGAGCAGCAATCAATGAGCAGCAAAGTCCAATTATGTAAAAGTGTAAATTATAGATTTGGTGTGATGCCAAGGACTAGGACTCTCTATTGCTCTCTTGCTTACACACTTTCATTCTTTCTCTCTCTTTCACATGCACACACTGAAGCAGCCAAGAAGAAAATATGAAATTCTAATGTTTTGAGCCACAAGCTATTTCAAGTGCAATGTGACTTCATACATGTGAGACCGTATTCAAATTTGGACTCTTCAGCATCAGGGCGCACATTTTCTGCTGAAGGTTTATGAAAAATGCATCTATTAATTCATTATTTCGATTGAACCTGTATTATAAAATAGACCCAACACAGAAACACAACAGTGATTCTGTCTGCCTCAAGTTTCTATTTCCATAATTTAATTGAGGTCACAGAAGCAGCTTTGAAGAAAGTCAAAAGTTATGGGGCACAAGCTTCGCCATATGTTTGCATTGACCTTTAATTTTGTGAAATGTGCGTTACACAATCCTCAGCTTCCATGGGTCAAACTCCGTGATTATTCACAGCAAAAAAACTAGCAGCTGTTGACTCTGACAGCCACATTCCTCTCCAGCCTCCTGCGTTTCAATTTGTCTTACAGCAAAAAGCCCTTCCGTTTTTAAATACCAAGCAGGGCTTTTTCCCACACAGGTCCTGCTGAGGTGAAGAATCCCACTCCTGCCACCACAACAGCAGATATGCCAGGGTCTTCTGAGAGGTTAAAACATTCTGCCGATGTTGGAGGAGGAGAGATGAAGGAAGGCGGGAGGGAGGAGAAGAGGGTCTCTCTGACAGTCGGAAAACAGTCCCTCACAGCGTTCGCCCCAGCCTCTGCTGCAAAAACAACACTTGAATTCCTAACAGCGAGTGCCAGGTGGTCACAAGATGAATTCATCAGGGCAATGCATAACGCAAAAGGCAGAGATTATCACATCGCAGCAGCCCTAGGGCCATGGCAGCGCAGGCTGATTGGAGACATAGAAGGAGGCCCTGGAGAGGCGCCGGGCTTCCCTCTGGCCAGTAGAGAGGTGTCGGTCCACTCCTGGGAGAGATGGAGGAGTAAGGGAGTGAGGAGGGAGGGGGTGGGTGGTTCAGAGTGATGGTTCACCTCGCTACAGGCAGCCCTCCCACTGGGGCAGGAGCAGGCTAGGAGAGGCCTGAAGGCCACACACAAACACACAGACACACACACACACACACCTCGCATAATGCTTTTCAAAAGACGCAAATACACAACCATCTTTTCTACTCCCAGATCCTTGGCAACATTCTTCCTTGTCATGGGACTCATAGTCCCAACAAGATAAGGGTTAATATCAAACAAGGCTGCTCATAAGTAACCCTGCATTGTTTAACAGTGAAGTCTGACTTACTGTACTACTGAGTTTTTGTCTGTATGTATTGTGTGTGTGTGTGTGCGCAAGATGATGGAAATGAGGAACCATCTACGCTGCCCAACAAAACAACTGAATGCTGTCAAAGAAAGTCAAAATAATAACACATTGTTGTTCGACAGCTTCTCCTAATGGTTCTATATTAGATACGCTGTGTGCAAAACCTAAGGGGAATCTATATTCAAAATCTGTATTAACAATGTTAGAGAGAGGGTAATATATTCACTTACTACACGCTAATAAGAAGCTTAATTCACACACAAAAAAAATCACTGTTCTATATACTGTATACATGATAAGCTGTAATGGACAGTTCAAAGGAATAGTATATTTCAGTTAATATTCCACAAATTCTGCATTATATCTAATATGTTTATATTATATATATGTTTATTGGAATTAAATTGCCTTTTTAGTGAATTAAGTACAGAATCTCAGACAGAGTGAAGCTTAAATTATTATTTCAAAAGGTCAGACTTGTTTTGGAACACACACCCTGCATAATGCAGAAGCATCATGTGGTCACGAGTCAAATTCATTTTCTGGTTGCTTTTTGGTTGAAAAGTCTAACTCACATCACCAAGCTTCACACTATAATAATAAATGTGTGGAAAATGAAAACCATTGTGATCAATGTATCAATTGTTTGTCTTTTCCTTTAAAACGTCAATAGATAGCCAAGCTTATTATCTGTAAGAAGAGGAAAAGATAAAAATTCAGTGGAAGCATGAAAATATACAAATAGGCATTTCTGTTGTGTTCATTTTAAGCATTTTGCCTTTTAATCCATTTTCATTTGTGTTTTAAAGAGGGAAACATGTTTGTGAATTCAACACTTTGAATGGGCACACATACGAATAACAAGCCCCTGTAAGAGAGAGAGGAAGAACAAAATTAAAAAGGGAACACCAACCCAACCGCGCGGAGCTTTTTAAAGCAACAATCACATCCAACAGTAATTTGTTGTTCACCTTTCTGTCGGTGTTTCTTTCTCTTTGCTTATTCTACATAAATTATTGACTGGCTAATTTGGTCTGCTGGCCCGGTGAGACACTGCAGCATCGGCATGACAGCTTTATCTATTAGACTGAGCCCAATGACAGCCTTGTTCCGGCTCCGTGTGTACGTGCGTGAGAGTGTGTGTGTGTGTGTGTGAGCGTGTCTGTTCATGCATGTACGCGAGTGTGTAAATGTGTCTGTGTGTCAGTGTCGGTGTCAGGGAGCGGGGTGTGGGCTTGAGTGGGGGGGGTCAGGCTCATTCTCAGTTGCATTAGCACAGGAGCAGGACTGGGACACATCAACATCTTAATCAATACACGAGAGTCAATTACTGAGGAAGCGCGTGCTTAAGCAAGATCTGA
Source organism: Lamprogrammus exutus (assembly GCA_900312555.1). Lineage (NCBI taxonomy): Eukaryota > Metazoa > Chordata > Actinopteri > Ophidiiformes > Ophidiidae > Lamprogrammus > Lamprogrammus exutus. The sequence continues at coordinate 11,663 of OMOW01070477.1, forward strand.
TTATTGGGTTCATGTTCAGTCCACCAAATGGACCGAATCAATGTGATGCGATATGTGCTATATATCTCCCCCCACAGCCCTCCTCCTCCTCCTCTCCCCTCCTGTCACCTCACCCCTCGCCGCTCGCTGTCCCCCCACCCTCCTCACATTCCTGATGGACACTTGAGGAAAGGAAGGGAGGCTGATCAAAGTGACAAAGAGGCAGGATTTATGCTCTGGTGCGGCAACTAACAGGACCGCGCTGAACTTGTCCAGACAGCACGAGTGTATGAAGATGAAAAGGTTGGAAGAACTTCAAGCTCTCGACAAACCTTTAAATAAGTCATATCTGGGCATGATTTCTGAAGCTGTGCGAGTAAGAAAAACTTGAATATCATCTTAGAGGATATCTGAATGTTCTTAACTCCACAATTTACTAGAAATGAAACCAAGACAAACATTACAATGAATCATGACATTACAGCGAGAGGCTGATTTTGATAAGCACTGCTTTTGCTCAAGCATATTTAATCGCACGTACATGTCTTGTTTCATCTGTGCATTTGGATTTTGTCCACCTCTGATGCTTTCTGCTGATTTTTGGGGAGCACAGCTGGTGGTGTTGCTTTTCATCATGTCACTCCAAAGCTCTGTAATGATATCCGGCGTTCAGCACCTCTTCTCCACCGCACAGCTCAATAACAAGTCAAGCGTTAGCGCTGAGACCTGGCTTATTTTCAGGCCCTTTGTTTCAGTGGTTTAGATATCAGTAGGTGTATTTTTGTGTTCTTTTCAACATTCGGCTGTCATATTTGCTTTTTACAGAGGATTCAGCTTTGTGCGCTGCTCCTGTCTATATCCTGTCAACTTATCAGGATGGATCACACAGTGGGCTGCCGCGCTTCCTCGCAGTGAAATCTCGCCACACCTCAGGCTCCTCCTTGGCCCGGAACCCCACCTCGCCGCCGGACCACTTCTTTATTTACCTGACTGAAAAATTACACCTCAAACACCGAGGACACAACAAAGGAGAGAGGGTGGAAAAAGAGGGCGATGAGAAGAAGGGTGGTAGAGAGAGGACCAACAAGGCAAGAAATCAATAGTCCAGAGATTTTTAAATAAGGCTTTTTTTTTCTCTCACTCTCTGTCTTTTTTTATCTCGTAAGCTGCCAAACATCACCAGTGAAACTTGCACGAGGCAGTCGTTGCCAGAGGGTGAATCATAGCAATATTGATTTGATTATGTAAAAGCTCGGTGGAACCTCAAGCCAGATGCAGAAATAACTCCTCACCTAGGTCCTGCGGGAGAGCGCACACACACTGGTTTGGAGGAAAGAGACCGCGAGAGACCGAGGAGAGAATGAGAAACGAAAAAATATATTGTTGAGGATGAAAGCATTATTACTTTGCTCACAGCAAAAATACATTCTCTCTCTTTTTCCAAATTCCTTTCCTTTTGTGGCCTCCCGCCTCCTTTGCTCCAAGCCTGCTGGATGGTAATTAACACACTCGACTGTTCAGAATTAGGAGTGTTATGAACGCTGCTGAAGAATGGGCAGCTACTTAAGAGCCTGTTCCAGTGGCTGATTTGATCTGTTCCTGTGCGTGTGTGTGTGTGTGGTGTGTGTTGACAGACAGCATGATAGCAGATAGCAGTGAAGGTAAGAGAAAGGCTCTGCCTGCTTGGATTCTGATCTATGGCACCCTCTTCTGGACCCACCGTTCTCACTGGGCTATCCTCTCGAAGGAGAACAGAGGAAGAACCTCAGGACATTACTGCATTACGGTTTCCAATTTTTCACAATGAAAAGAAGATAATTAATTCTGAATAAAATATCATTATTTGATATGAAAACCTCTGAAATTCTGTGCAACTTTCAAACCTAAAGTTGACATAATTATTGCGCAGATCTCCTTTAATGTGGCGAGTGTTCTTACAGTACATGAAAGAAAAAGGAATTCAATAATTTATGCTTTTGCAACTTATAGCCATCAATGGTTAGATAGAGTTGTGAAGGCCTAGAAGAGATTTAGCTGGAACCCTTCATGTCGGATTCTTCTAATCACTTTACTGAAGCATGCAAAGCCAGGTTAGACTAAAAAACCCTCCTGGGCAGGCACTAATTGGGCCACCCTTTTTTTTTTTTTTACAGTGCATTATGGGAGCCACTGATCCAGGGGCCTGTCTTTAACTGCCCTTAATTATGATTCCACCTCACCGAGTCTCCACCCCATCAAATGACTGGAACATTCTGGCCAGCTCTCATTATTGGCCCGGGCTGGTATCTCATGTAAAATACTAATCAGATCACATGAGTGGTGGGAGTGTCTTCACTGGGAGATGGGGTTTCACTAGAATCTATTTGAGCGTGTGATTAGGTGGGTATGAAATAGGCCAGAATAACAGATCTCATTAGAGTGCACTGTATGCCTATACTTTGTTCCTTCCTGGGCATTTTACTTCTCTGGATTTCCTGTGAATTTGCGTGTTGGTACAGTAATGTGAAGCAGATAGATGTGCGATGCTATTGTAACCCTCCTCCACCTCCTCCTCCTCCTCTCGGCTCTTTGTACGGCTCGTACAGTACAAGATGAAAAGGAGGCACAGACAAGGAAGATGTTCCGGGACTTCCATTGTTAGATAACAAGTCCATAACTGTGAGTCGATCTGACCGCTTTGATATGAAAATACAAATAAACAGATTGAATAATTTTTCAGAAATTGCGATACCGAGGTTGAAACAATCTGAGCTTCAGTTTCATGAGTAAAAGATTAATAACACATCTTCTATGTGATCTAATTACACATTTTAAAAACAATACTGCAATTGTTTTTGCTTCAGTATAAATTCATTTTTCATTCTCTATTCTACTGTGAGCTCAGATCATTTCCATTAAATCAAGAGCACAAACAGAAGTAATTTGTTCAAGTAGAGGAGAATTTTTATTTTACTTTTTGCAATTTTGTTTATTTTATTATTATTTTTCATATTTTTGGCAGGCCTTCCTTATTCTGAAAGTATCTGCGCCAAACCAACATCAGGTTTGGCTTTAAAGAAAAGTGGAGAGGCAGCCAGTCATTTAAAAAGAGTTTGTCACCAATTGAATTTCTCCCTCATTCTTGATGATTAGGTATTAATGTGATTTAAAGTGAAGCAATGCATGGTTTCATACCTAACTGGCATTGACTGGTTTAAGAGCAAACATCAATTCCAGATACACATAATCATATTACCGGGCTAATCAACATTGATTTTGACCCAGATCTAAAAGAGAGGGTGGGATCCGCATAAAAGTAAAAGAATTTCAACAACGAGATGCAGCATAGACAGCGAATCTGGAAAGCTGGAACTGCACTTGACATATGGAGTTTGGTAATAAAATTGTTCAAAGTGATAATAACGCCATTGGACACATGGTTAACTGTTGCTTCACTGAATGCCAGGTTATTAGCTAAAAACTAAGTAATCTGCCACTGTATGCAGCTGACAAAGACACACTCCTTTGTATGAGAGACTCTTTCCTTGTGCTCAGTAATGACATTGGAGCTCTTAATTAAGGTCTGTTTCAGTGAGAAGCCCTCACTCCTATAAGCCCCCTATTCAGAATAGAGATAATTCCCATTCATTTGGACAATCTCTTAATGATCACTCCCACACTGGACTCAACCTCCAAATAATACCGCGCCTCAATCAGCATATTCCACAATCAATTCTGAATGGATTTCCTTTGCTGCTGATTGCTTTAATAACTTCAACATATCTATTAGCAAATGGGGAAGTGAATCTTTATGATGATTATCATTTAGCTATGAAAGGGGAGGGGTGTAATTTAATTAGGCTCCAATATAGCTTGGCTCAATTATGCAATAACAATACATGTTCCTTTTTATTATCTAAATTGTTATTTCAATACAGTCAAATACGGTGCTGTTCAAAAAATGAATTGGGCAGAATGGCAGTTACATCATAATGTCAGATTAAGTTATTTTTTGTTGCTTCATTCACAAAGGAAGAACCACAGATTGCGTGCAATGAGAGCCGATCTCTGAAGGCACACTCCACTCCAGTGACTACGCACTTTCCTAATGAGCTGGGCCTCGCGCTGGATATAGACATACAGTATTTCACGCCTGAAACCTTAGAGGGAGCTGCTCTGTGGATATAATCCCGTCCATCCCACAGCTGTTTCAAGATCAGAATACCCCACATGAGAAGTTTTTAAGTTTCCCAAATGCAGTTCTTTAAAAATCAGAAATCAGAACAGTTAGGGTGTAACTGAATTGGTAAGATAAATGATGAATCTAAGGACTTATTTATGGAAATTCTGCACTAATTTCATACTATGTTATGTGGTAATTATTGGAATAATGTTTTTTTTTGCTGTTTTAACATTCATTCCTGACATGCTCTGTATTTCAACAGCTTTAAAAAGCCACAACAAAGAACAATATCTAATCAAATTCTATGTTATCTCATGCAACAGGGAGAATGACATTAAAATGATACATCTCTGCCATAAAAATCAAAACCAAAGGATTTTACTTTCTATGCTCAGCGTATAGCATTCATAAATCAAGATGGGACCATTAGGACACGAAGGAACTTGAAAGGATAACTTTAAATATCTTCCCCTTTTCCTTTTAAAGATGACATGTGCTTTTTAAGCACATAAAGCTCAGCATGCTTTGTTCTTACGGTTGAGTGCATACGTTAAATACTATGAAAGTTGCCAAACGTGAGGTTCGTGCCAAAAGAAATGCATCTGATGAAACAAACCCATAGCTCCTGAACTTCCCTGACAACTTAAGATTAATCCTTTACTTCCATAACATATTGAAGTCAACGTGTAACACATCTGGTTATAGATGCAGATGAAGAGCAAGTTTAGAGAGTGAGTGTGGCTGATCGTGGCTGGCCAATCGGGGCAGAGCTGGCTTGCCGGTTGGGGGCCATAAAGAAGCAGCATCTAGAAAGCCTGTTGCTGCAGCAAATGGAGAGCAAATCACTGTGCTTTTGTATATTAAAGTACTGCAATGGTCTCAAACTAGACCGCTAAATAAGAACATGGAAATCTGGATTATATGTTCCCCTGCTGCTGCAGTTGATCTTTTATGTCAGTGAAATGTGTGAACATGTTGTATTTAGGAGGGGCTGACAAAGACAGACCGAAATTTGATCAGGCAAAAACCACTGAATTGGATTTTCATGAACCTGCCAAATTACCAGAAATGGACGTTTACTTAGGATGTCCTCCTTCTCAAGACATGTCTCATTCATGGCCCCAGCCCCACCACATACCTACATGTAAGCTACATCTGTCATCCCCGCTGACAAAAGCAACTGGAGAGTGTCATAAAACGGGCATTTGTCATGGCACATATTGATTTGTCAGGAGAGCATTATTCATAGTTCATAATGCGCTCTCTCCCTCTCTCTCTGCCTATCCAGCTACGTTAATGTTGTTTAAAAGCCCAATGGAGCTGCACTACACAAGATAGCATCCGTCTCCACCAATCAGTCAATTGGTACCTGAGAGAGCCCCAGAGAGCCCCTGGATTAGGCCAGTTAGGGTGCTCTCTGGTCCAGTTAGTGGATTAAGACCCTCTCTCGAATGGCTCAATAAAGCAAGCCACACGAGAAAGTTAGCCGAAAACCAGTGTTTCCTCTTAAACCTATTTGTGGCTTGCGGTCTCAAACGTGTTCTTAATTCCTAGGACAGATGTAATTGTTGTACTGTTGGCAGAATGTGGTCTGGTCTTGGTAAAAGCGAGCCTGTGTTGTGTTACTTACTTATCGAAATTTGAAAACGCAGCGCCGCAACTCTTGTTTAAATGAAATCAATCTGTGGAGTGGAAAGTTGCTTTTCATAAATCAAAGAAAATTATGACAAGAAACTCTAATTTTCTGGTCTGACCCTTTGAATTGTTATCATTTCTCCTCCAGAGATATTGATCACATCAATTTACAATCTGTCTTGTCCCTCAAAAATGTAACTGCACAAAGACTTCTGTCTGCCTGTTGAGGGTCCCAAATTGTCCCTCAATTAAATTAGCACAAAATAATGAGTGCAACATTTTCAGTAACCTTCCACTGCTCCCTTTGTGGAGCACTTTATGGAGAATCCCATGGGCAGATGCTTTAAGATGGGACTCACATATCTATGGAAGAAACTCATGGGGTCATTGAAGGAGCACTCCACTCTCCTCCCCACACATACAAGCGTTCAGAAATTAAAAACACTGCAAGGAAAAACAAGCAAGCGCTGCATTTAACGGCCAGTCCTCCTCGTATAACGCAAAATAAAAGCACTGTACAAATGGCAATAAAATGCGGATAATGACCTCAGGATGCCAAAGTAATATTCCCCCCCTCTTTTTTTAATTGTTGGTGTATTCGCCCTCACCGTTTCATGTTATGGGGCCGGGCTGTTTAAACTTCTCACAGCTGTGTGGAAGAGAAGGGGACAGCATCCTGAGGCGCTTTCGGGCCCTGGTGAGCAGAGTCGCTGTGCCAGCTCCCAAGACTTGGATTCATTAGACGCTTTAGCAGCACAAACATTACCTTAAATGGCGAGGCCATGTGCTGGCAGCGACCCACTCTCGCCTTGTTTCAATTACGTGGAATCAAACATTGCAGGTATGCTAGGCACAGGGTCTTTATTGAAAGAGAGGGGAAAGGGAGGGAGAAAGTGGTTTACAAAGCCCTCGCCTCCCCTCCCCCTGTGAAAGCGGGCCTCGTTTTATTTGAGAACAATTGTAAAACAAAAGAAAGTGGTTCTTTGGCAAACAGTCGTGTTTTCGGTAACGACGTGATTTCTTTTTTCTTTTTACAAAACTGTGATAAGTATTAGATGCTGTGTTTTATGGCGAGGTTCCTGGCTTTGATTTTGTGTGACTTGTCAGCGTTGTTAAAATGTCTGGAAAGATTAGAGTGGATAACGGGTGTCACTTCCCACATGCATGTGTTTCATTAGGAACCATGGACTGATCCTCAATGTGCCGCGCAGCACTTCTCCCCTTTGCATTGTTCTCAGGACTCCTGGAGTGCCCACAGCTGTGCGCCAAAATAAGGCCTCCAAGCTTATTGCCCCTACAACCCCAACACCACTAAACAGCATCTAACGTGCTCATAGGCACATCAACTGCGAGTTAAGACGTGAGTCTTTGCAGGTAATGAGGTCGCTACACTGAAAAGGGTTTATGAAAACATACTCATATGTTCCAAACTGGAGCAGAAACTGCTAAGGGATTGCAAGTTTTTACACTAACAAAGACTTCAAAATCATAGCAGGAAGGTGCCAGGCCAAGGAATTTAGTGATTAACACAGAAGAAAATACTAACCGATGACTGCAAAGCCCCTACCGATAATATGAATACTATTTTTTGTACATCCATCTTTATGCATCTAAATCCAATATCTCAGAAATGGACTGTTCTGTGATATAGCACTATAGGTTCCAATCCCGTGCCAGCCCTTTTCCTGTCTGTGTGGAGTTTGCCTGTTCTTCCCATGTCCATTTACTCTGAGTACTCCGGTTTCCCACAACATCAAGCCATGGGTTAGGTTAGTGCCCCTGCCATTGACCAAGGTACTAAAGGTTGTAGACCTGGAGTTGATCCTGTGCACACTGCTCCTAATAGTTAGGATGGGTTAAATTCAGAGGGAAAAAAATTGGTTGTGCAAAGACAATAAAGAAAACAAAATTGTGTTATTTTGGTTGCTGCTGACTGATACAAGACAGTGGTGATAGGCGACACTGAGCGTGAATTTGCTGCATTTGTATCTTCAGCAATTGCACCCATTTCATTTCACATGAGGACAATATTGAATCAGAGGAGGACAGACTGTCTTTCATATCCAAATTGTTGCTTATTGTTGTTCATTTAACTGCAGTATAAGTAATAAAGTCAAATTCTGGAAGTAAGGAATGTGCAAGTATTTGCCAGTGCACATAAAAGCCCTCTGCTATCTACCCAGTAGCCGACAGGGAACTGAAGAATCTTCACAATTTCTCTCATAATCACATCTGATTATGTCTGACGTATTGCTGCAGAAATGGGAGAGCTCAGACTCTGATGATGTGTCCCTGTTCTGGAATACACACCAATCCTAACCAGGTTTTGCGGATATGTGTTCTCAGTGGAAAAGTGACAAGATCGTGTGTTCTCGGGGATTTCAGCACGCATGCTAAACTGCCATGATTGTAGAGTGTGCTGTTGATGGATACTATTGTCCAACAATGTAATTCAAAAAGGAAATGGAGGAGCTGCTCGCAGATGGAAACCATTTAAACAAGTTATGGATGGTGATGAGAGAGCTCCAGGAAAGAAAAGTGCACAATCATTGGAAGAGAATTTCTGTCCACTGACACATGCCTGATACAAATGCTAATAATTATAACTAAAGCAGAAAAAGTATATGATAAAGACTAAAATACAGGAGAGTACTACTATGAACTATGGCACTGGGATACAGCAAGCAAACTCTCCTACAGTACATTGCACCCTTCATTAGAAGACCATTGTAGCAAGCCCAATCTGGAGAGAAAGCTTAAGCTACACTCCTAAAGTACGTAAGTGTATTTACTTTAAATCCCTGCACATTAACTTTAAATTTAATGGCTTTACCCTCACCACTAAAAACTGGAGAAGGAACCTATCACATGCTGTATTTCACATATCACTCAACACTTTTACCACATTCCAAAAAATTCCCCACAATATTTATGTATTGTTCTATGTTCTGTATTTTTCCCTGTGGCTGACAGAATTCCTAAAAAGCTTTGACATAAATTGACAATCGGCTATACCGTTGCACAACTGCAAGGAAATTATGACATGTGCAGCACCAACTGAGAGCAATCCTGCAAAATATGATGGCATTTCCCCTATGAAATGACATGATGAATGAAGACGGCCACAATTATGATAAGCCTTAAACCCAACATTGGTAAATTCATCCTTATGCAAAGCCGTAAAATTATTTACAAGGTCTTAAATCTCCAAAGCCAGGGCTGCCTCCAACCAATTGTTGTGATCATCAATGTTTTTGATGCACATCTGGATCCAGATGCAGACTAAGCCTTTCAGATTTAAGATTTGCTCTATAACAAAAGATATTTAGAGGAATATGCAGCCTTGGAAGATGTATGCATGTTTTGACAATAAAGACCATCAAGAAGTTATTCAAACATTCTCAAAATCTTCCTATGTTTTTCTGGCAATGGACAAGAGATGATCACACACAAATGCAACTAAAACATGGTAATTCATTGCCTCTCTGTGTGTGCTAGCATTTTCCAGACTGCTAAACACGAGGTTGAGAGCAAATTGTGCCGCCACCCCTTGCATGTGTGAAGCAAATTCTGCCAACTCCCTGCATTGCAGTCGCGCTCTATTTTACATTAAATTCAAGCCTGTTAATTTTATGTGGGCACTGTACATCTATGACACTGTTATAAAAGTTTATAGAGTGTCTTGTCAGCTCTTTAGCAACATCACTTATACCTCACAGTGCCATCCAAAATCAATACAATATTTTTCTCCCAATAAATAATGTAAGTCTGAAAAAGGTCCAAATGCACGCATCGACAGTTGGCTGCAATTAGGGGGCGGCAGCAGCAGTAACTGATGACAGTCCCCCCCCTCCCTCTGGCTCACACGGGATCAGCAGAAAATGAAGACATGGAGACCACTTTGTCACCGGCTGAGGGTGGACCTGGAAATGACTCCTAATGGAAAAAGGGCTCCCTGAGCCGCCACTGCTTCTGCTGCTCCAAGCACTTTCTCCGGGCCGATGGGCCAGCCTCAACCAGTTTCCAGCTCCCTTTATCTAAGCCTTTAATATGCTCTGGGCAGCCAGCAGCGACCGCAAGCTGAGGTCAGGAGGCATCTCTATGTGTGTGTGTGTGTGTGTGTGTGTGCGCGCGCAGCAGATAATAGTATTGATACTATGCCACCAGACTGGTGGAAATGATAAAAGTAAACCGTTATGATGTCAACATTAAACTCCACAGGTGAAATAATGAGACAATGAGACTAGAGTGGATGAATTCTAAAAGAAAGAGGAAGACACTGCTGAATAAAATTGCTGTGCCACTCGGGAAGCTGTGTATACTTTTTCAGTTTAAGACATTTTATCTAACTCCTGCGGCTCCAAAGCATATTACTCTCAAAGGGTTTTTGTAGCTCTT
>OMOW01070535.1:0-11634 GCA_900312555.1 Lamprogrammus exutus
GTTCCATTTTTTATTGTTCTGCCCAGCCTTATGGTTAGGTGTACCGCATGTTGTTGAAACCCATGACCTGAGCTTAATTTGAGCCAGCCAAAGTGAAGCTCCACCTCTTTATAGCCAAATCTAACTCTTGGCTGTGAGTTACTTTACATGAGAATCAATACAAACGCACCGTACGGATGTCATGTTTCTCCAAGGTTCCCCCTCCTCACAAATACCAACTGTATCCCTCCCTGTGACAGCCAGTATGTTACATCTACAGTAAATGTGTCCATGATGATGTGTCCTTTAACACAACAGCTTCACCTTGCCGTGTGGATAAGAGCATTTATGAAATGACTGAACTGTAAAAGTGTTGCTGCTGGAGCTCTCCAACACTGCTGCAAGCGTGGCCTGACATGAAAACTAAAACCATTTCACCTCGCACTGACAGAGTTTAGCACTTCAAACAGATTTTCAGTGGTCTTAAAACAACAGCAGGCACCACACCCAGCGCTTCCCATAATGCCTTTGTTTGGTGCTGTGAGATAAAACAGTTGAGACAGGGACTTGGACAGCAGAGCCGGTGCCTCCGCAGGGAGACGTTGCCGCGCGTTGCCGCGCGTTGCCTTTTGACAGTGCATCGTAAAACATTCAGACTCCTAGATCAGTGGCAGCACTCGAATAACCAATGTGAACAATTGTTCTTGGCAGGATATCACCGTTTATATTTGCTCTGTGTCAAACAGATGAATATAAACATTACATTCATTATGACAAACAGGAAATTGGTCATTATAAATACTAACATTGAAGAGCAATTGGCATATTGTGCATTAATCAGATAGAATTAACTGAAACATTGTGAAGACATTTTTTAAGACTGAAGTGGGTGAATTATCGTGATCACAGGTTTCTTTGCACACCTCCTCACAAATACAAACTCTGCTGAGCAACTACTGACAGATTGTTCAGAAAGGAAAAGACAACTTACACGGTTACCGTTATCACCCTGCACTTGACTTTAAATGTCACATAGCAAGATTGATCGCATAGTTACAGGTTACCGTGGTCCTATTCTCATGACTCATATATATACAGCAGACACATTCTTGTGCATGGATTCTGTCATCTTCATCTCGTCCCGTGTTTTCCCTTTATGTGCAGATGGAGACAAAGATGAGAGCGATGATGCGGCGGGAGATCTGCGCAGGACAGAGTCCGACAGCGTGCTGAAGAAGGTTTGAATCTCAGTATCCAATTATTGTTTTACCTCCGAATCTGCTACGCCCCCATGAGAACCTGAGGACATGTGTGTGTGGGAGGAGGGTTGTTTGTCCTTCAACATTAACAATACAATTAAGATGAATTTAGCTGCTTTGGCTCCCTCCAGTGAATTAGCCTCTTGACTCTTCCTGCCAGGAGCTGTTGTTAATGGCAACCATCAGTTGTGTAAGAATTCAGTAGTGGATGAAAATGAATGTGCCGCCTTTGGGTGCTGCTATCGTAGTCTGGCATTGAATGTGACCCTCTGTAGGCTTTATTCATCCATGTACCCTTGATACATCCATCCGTATCCAGCAGTTGGAATGTAGAGAATTATTTCTTGAATATGATAACAGAATGAAGGGAGTATGTCATTCAAAAAATCAAATTGCTGAAACAAGAGGAGTTTTTGTTTTTGCTTAACTATTCATGTTTAGCATGTAGTCGAAGAGAGTGTGTAACTGTGTGCAGATGATTGTTATTGATACCAACATTTATTCAAGCATTATTTATTATTTTCACATTGGTACATGGTTTTATTGTAAATTGAAAATGTTGCATCTTTGCACCACAAGACTGCATTTATGCATCATATAATTATACTGTACAATTGCAGAATTATAGCACATTCACATCTACAGCTGTAATCACGTTCGCACAATGCACACAATCACATGCACGCAGAGACATAGTGATGGTCGTGCATTACCCCGTTTGACTGCTTAGCCTGTGTGTTTGTGTGTGTGTGTGTGTGTGTGTGTGCAGGGAGGAAACGCCACCTGCTGCTGCTGCTGAAGAGGAACAGTGAGGTAGGACTTCCTGTCTCTAACCCAATCAGAGCTGCCACATGAACATGAACACTCGGCATTATCATCATCAACATCACTGTTATTCATATGATCATTAGTATTCGTAATAGCAGTAGTGAAGGTATTAGTAGTATTTTGTTATTTCTTATTTTTTTCAAATTAAGCCCTCATCTCCACCTTCCCCATCCTGGCATCTTTATTTTTCATAGAATAAAACTAGATCAAATTAAAAACGATCTTGTCCATCAGTCTCCTGCACTCATTTTGTGCCGTGAAGCAATAGGACATTTCTTGCTTCCTCATCATGGTTCCCACGTGACTGTGGAATCCTCAGGTATGAATAGTTGTCTTTTACGACTCAACCCCCCCTGCCTCTCTCCTTACTATCGTTCATATTGACCGTGTATCATTTTGAGGTGGATTGGTGAGTCGATGTCTCGCTCGTTCTTGCCGTGCAGCTGGATGTCGTCCATGTAGAGGTGATGGCGTGATTGCACCTCCACTCTTGAACCTGCACTCTCATCCAGTATTTTTCACGTGCTGGCTGATGGGGTTCAGGCCCATGCATGGGTCATAGTGCATTGGTACTAATGGTCATTGGTATATTCCACTCTTGATGCTTACTTGGGCTATTGTCCTCTGTGTTGGCTTCAAGTGTTGTTTCCCCACAGTCCCACTGAGTTCTTTAGGAAGGTTGTTATTGTCGTGTTGACCTTGAATAATTCCAGGCATTCCAGGATCCATTTATGTGGCATGGAATCTTGTAATCAGAGCAGTTTCAACCTGGCCACACCCTGAATTGTCTACAAATAGCTGCTGCTTTGAACCTGCGGTGCTGTGTCCAATCCCCTTCTGACCTATGTTCATGTTCTGGCTCAGCTCGTTTGCTATTTTTTCTGACAGGACTTAGGTTATATGGCGGTAATTTAATGATGCTGTTCCTTTGTGAGTCTTTAATGATCAGCATTGTCTTGCCTTGTGTCAGCCAGTCAGGACAGGATGGGAGCCAGTTGATAGCAGCTGGATGATCTGTGCTGCTAGGAGTTCAGGCTGTGCTGTTACGTTCTTTAGCCAGTAGGTATGGATCCAGTTCTTTATTTTTGTGACTCTCTGTTGGATGTCTTTGCTTATATTGGTGACTGCTATTGGTGAGTGGTGTCCTGCTCCTAGGTCGACTATCCGCTGGGCACTGGTGTTGTGTGATGCCTCTTTCATACCCAGTACCTCAGTTATTGACATTTATCCTCATATGCCTCTCCCTGATCTATAAACCATTCTGCAACTGAGCCAGCTTTTAACATCCATGTGTGTTGCTTGATCTTGGCTTCCAGTTATTTGTGTTATTGATCTTGTAGCCTAACATCTCCATGATCACTGCTGCTGTAGCATATACCACGTCACTGGTTTCGGTGATGGTTGTAGTGGGGATGGTGAGTGCTGCTACATGCAATGAAACGTTATCACTGTGTAGTCTAGCTCGGGGTTGCAGATCAGTTGCATGGGTGTAGTGTTTTACTGGCATGTTGTGATAGTAGCTTCCTCTTGACTATGTTGAAGCATTGTGTTATCAGTTGTTTTGTAGTTAGTGTGGATGTTGGTCTTCCTCACATCCATGGTTCCCATGTGCGCTGCACATAGCTTCTCTCATTGGGCTTGCTGCCATAGTAGAATCCCATCAATTGCAGGTTTTCAGCACTCTTACCACAGTGCTATTTCAACCAATATCGAATCACTCTGCTTGATGCCACACTTTCCGCAGTCATATTATATCAATGTCCTTCTGTGCCATTCAGACTGAGCAGAAAGTGTTGTTCTGTGTCCTTGTAAACAGACAGTAAATGGTCTGTAGAAAATCACATCACTGCAAACTTAAATCTGTATATCTTTATACTGACTTTGCCTAAATGCTCAGTTCATACAAGGTCAAAGCCACTACCAGCACATATTTCAAAAGTCATCATATATGTAAATTTAAGCACAACTACTGTTCAAAGTTTTACTAAAACACTGTGTGTTACCTGAACCAAAACGGGAGAATTAAACTGCCAGTGTTCCCCATGCAGTTGGATAGGATTTTCTGTCGCATAAAAGCAGACACACAGACAGGTATGTCATGGAAGATGCTCACTGGTCTCTTTTTTTGTCCTACAGGAGGTCCTCCACAGCGTCTCTCATCTCCACCTCCTGCTTAGCACTCTGCAGGTATGATAGCTTCCCTACATCAAATCTTATCAGGCTGCTTTGACAGTGAACATCTTTGTTCTCAGTTCTGAGCTGTGGTTGGTATTTTTTTTTTGGATGGCTGTTATATTTTATTATGTGACACAGATCAGACACCTACAGGAGCTGAAGTGTATATTAAAAACACATTTAGTGAATGCCATCTGTTTTTTGTACCAACAGTGTGCTTGTTCTCCTTCATATAAACATTTCAGTGACACAATTCACCATTGAGTTTTGATTGAAATAGGCAGGGTTTTTCCCCCAAACATGTCTATTTTAATTTCTTTCAATTGCTGTGTCTTATTGTCTCACACCTTGGATCCAAATTTGCAACCCAATTAAAAGACACTTTAAGGTGGCATAGAGAGGAAAACACCACACAATTCCTGCAGTGTTTCTGGCTCTGTCTCTGATCTCTCTGCTCTGTGGCTCTCGTTCTGGCCATGCTTAGGCAGTGGTAGTTCAGCAGGACAGCTTCATAGAGGACCAGCGCCTGGCCCTGAGTGAGCGCTCCTCGTCCTGCTCCTCCTTGTCACGGCCGTCCTCGCGGCCCAGCTCGCTGATCGAACAGGAGAAGCAGCGCAGCCTGGAGAAACAGAGGCAGGAACTGGCAACCCTGCAGAAACAGCAGGCAGCTCATGCTGAGGAGAAGAGAAGGAAGGAGAAGGAATGGGAGCTGAGGGAGCATCATTTGATGGAAAGGGAGGTGCTAGTGCACGTACAGGTTAGAATACTTCGTTTTCTACTTTACGTGTAATATTATGGTGACGGAAACATTTCTCACCAATATCTTTTGGGGGTGGATGTTGCACTGTAAGTGTATCTGTACTTTGAAATGCATAACCTAGTGAAACACACACAGAGCTGCCCTACTGTGCTCTGGAGTGACGGCAGACATGATTGCAGAATCTGATAATTGTGCATAATCGCAGTGGTGAGATGATGTAATCAAGTGATCAGTTAATAATTTTGACAATAATCTTGGCAGGAAGTTTACTTTTAAATATTATGCAGAGATGGCAAGTAGAACATTTGCATCCAGTCGACCCACATGACGGAGCTTCCCACTAAAAACCTGCAGACGTGTCATGTCAGTGTGTACAGTGTGTCACTTTACGCTTTATGTTTCTGCAGAATGATCATTGTATTGTAATACCAACCTTTATTTCTTCCTGAATGGTCATTGAGGAAGAAACCTCATATACAGTGGTGTTGAGTTACACACAAAAAAGCCTATTAATAAATCGAAAAACATTAATAATACAATCAAATTCTATGCAATGAAAAAGTGCTACACAAGAAAAGTTCACACTAGACAGAGCAGCAGTCACAAATGCTGCATAGATAGGCCTAACACAGTTACCGTGATAAAATCCATGGAGGGTAATGATTGGCTTGGAGGATGATTTTGTGATTGTTACAATTATTAAACCACAGATGATGGATATGTGGACCCTGTTTCATAAAGCATTAACATTTAAATAACAAGTGATGATCAGACTGGTTAATTTACTTACCAACAGGAGGAGGAGATATGCAAGCAGCACAATAGGCTGAAGGAAGAGAAGCAGGAGCTACAGAGCAGGAAGGAGGAGTACCAGAAAGACCTGGAGAGGCTGAGAGACGCCCAGAGGAAGCTGGAGAGAGACAAGGAGGCCATGCAGAAGCAACTGGACAGGATGGAGGAGCTGCGTGTGGCTGAGGTTAGAAACAGTGGAGATCACATATTAAAGCAAACGATGTTGGATGGTAATCCAACCAAGGAGGTTCTGTTAGTGAGTCATTTCAGTGAAATTTGAGGTAGAAATCAACCGGCGGATATCACCACATGTGGCCATTAGTGCTTTACTTTTAATCAACTAACTCCTCAACTGTGAGGCGTAGAATGGACAACAGATTTTTGCCACTGTGTTGTCCAATCTTCACCAGATTTCGCATAGATAATTTGGGTCTGCATGAAAAAAAAGTTTTTTCCTGTAATGATAAAAAATTCTTGTAGGTGTAATTTTTCACGATTTTTGTTGCATTGTGCAGTTGAAACAAATTTTACAAAACATGTGCACATGCGAGCATACCAGCAAAGTTTGATGACATTTGGCCTGTAGGTGGTGCTACAGAAACATGAGCCATCTGCCAATAAGCATGATCATTTATTACTATCTGTATTATTATACTGTTAAGGAATATAAATATTTTATTTTATAAAATTTGGGGATTTGTAGCCTTTGACATATTTTTAGTTAGTTTTCATTCTTGATAAACCTTTACTTACGTATACACCTAAATATTTTGCATTTTTTCATTTTACATTTGTTAAACTGTCCCCCTTTACCTCTCCTACCCCCCACCTCCTTCCTTCCAGAGGACTCCCTCAACTACATCAGATGATTCCCTGTTTGCCGGCAGCTCCCAGTCCCTGGAGCTGAACCCGTTGGAGCTCTCCTCCTCCCTGCCGAGGCTCCAGAGCCAGAGGCCCAGGCCCAAAGGGAAAAGTCTCAACCCATTCACTTCATCCTCCACTAACCCAAACCTCAAAGGCAGCGAGTCTCACAACCAGATCCCAAAAAGTCTGCTGCAGCTGGCCAAGAAGAGCAAAGAGGGGAAGGAGAAGAAGAAGAAAAAGGTCAAAGGGGGCAGCGCACAGACAGCAGGTACAGAATGATGTAATGATGATGATGAGAGGAAGATTTCTTTCTAAGTTTGACTTGTTAAGGACTGTATTTCTTATAATTGCTCTGACGTAACTCTAATTTTATTCATCAAATTCTAATCTTAGTAGATAAATTTGCCACACAACAAACCTTATCTACATGAATTAGCTTATGAGCATAAATCACTTTTGTGGACATATGCAAAAACATCTGTGAATCAATTTTAAAGTTTGAGAACAAAGCGGCAAAAGTTTGAGAAATTTGTCATTAAATGCTCAGCAACAGCAGACACTGAGAAATGATATTAGCCTTTTTTGTAGTCTTTGAAAAGGCTCATTTAATCCGATTATTATAATATTTGTTCAACAAACTGCTCAAATTGACCCAGATTACAAATGGGAAGCAATGGCAAGTTACCAGCCAAATATAAAGAAAAATTGTAATGATGATTTCATCAATAAAATGTGCATTCACTTGCTTATTAGTCATGAAATGTTGAATATGCATGAACTGCAGTGTGTGTGAATGTAGCGGACAATGTAGCTCAGGAAGACTATCAAGTTCGAAAATTTTGCAAAAGCTCAATATTGAGTCGGAACTGAATGATCCTCTGATGATCCAGCTGCAGATCATGTCGTTTTCTCCTATCTTATTTGAGAGTACCAGCACATTTCTTATTGATCTGCGACTATTTCTCTCATAAGTCAGAGGTGTCTTTACACTGATGATGAAGTGTAAAGATATTTAGCTGTGTCAGTTTTCATCACACACTATCTAAATCTTCTTTATCTGTGCCTGAATGTGCCACAAGCCACTCTGCTGTGCCACTGCTTTCTCCCAGTGCTGCTGGGTCCTAGTGCCAGTGTCTTCACAAAGGCAAAATTCGTCATTTCAAGGGGTTAAGTTTTCATTTCAAATAGGTCTGGTGGCACTGGAGCTAGCTTTACTCAAGCAAGATTTTATTATTCATGTGGTGATTTTGAAAAGGCATCACTTTAGCATGTTTACATACATGTAAAAACTTAGATTATACTATGATTAAGGAAATACATTTTCACGCCATGTAATCACTAAAATCCGATTGAAATCTACATAAATCAGAATTAGTGTTCAGACCCAGATTATGCCTAATGTAAATCCATCTACTCAAGCATGTCAGTCACCTGGCATACTTCCCCTCATACACAGATCAATCAATGAGTGATGCATTTTCAATGAAGGAGGGAATCCTATTAATTCTGTCCATGTATACATTTTAAAATGTTTTGCTTTAACGGCAGTACAGACAAAAATTAGTTTCTAGTATGCATGGAAATGTACTTAGTGAGTCTCACTGCCGGAATATGTTACATACTAATACGTAATCTACAAATTCATTTGAAAGTATGAACAGAAACTAAAACAAAAGTGTGGTTGCAATACAGGTAAGCGGCCTGAGTTGGGGGGTAACATGTACATCAAGCTGCTCTTCTTCTCTCCTTCCAGAACCCCAGCACCTCCCAGAGCCTCCTTTAGATGGAGAGATCTTCTTCTGCTGAGAGAGGAGGCTCAACTATCATGATCCCATCACACCATCCTGACAACCAGAGCTCTCCACTACCCTTAAATTCACAATGGAAAAACACTTTTCCACGTTCAGTTAATCTGCTCTCCGCGTTGTAATGTAGAAATACCGTTGCTTGTACTTCCTGGAAAAGAGCATTGTGTTAGCGGTTCTGTTACGCTAGTACGCATACATAAAAAATGGGTGCATGGTATATGTTTTATCTCTACAAACATGTTTCCTTTTCCAAAGACACCATGGTTACACGGCATTGGGTACAATTTCTTCATTTTGAAGAAGCAGGAATTTGCAACTGTGTCAGGTTGGAAGAGATTTCGTGATGGATTGCCTCACAAACTTTATTCTAAATCAGTCTGCCTCCAGCCTGTTTCACTGAGAAATAAGTTAAATACCAAAAGCAAGGCCACATCAAATTACCATTTTCATGTGACATAAACCCTATGTCTCACACACACACATGCACACACACATCCAAATGCCACTTAGACAGATGTGAATGTCAACAAGCTCCATGTGGTACTGGAAACTCCTGACTGCACATTGACAAAAAGAAGACTGAAAGACTGTGTGACTTATTAGCGGAATAAATTTGTCTTACCAACATTTCTTATTAAAACACAGTGTTTGTTTGTGTTTCATTCCAAAAATGCTCCTGTAAATATCCGTGTTTTAAAAGAAACCTGTCGCCTAACATGTATCGCTCACAGATGTGATTACATCTGCCAATTTTATCACCATTTTGTGAGCCAAATGAAATTGGTCCGTGATAACTTCACTAATCCACTATGATGATGTTTATGCCATCAGTCATGTTGGTTGGTGGGGTTTTAATTTATTTGAATTATGGATATCTCATTTTGGAATGAAACTCTTCAGATCTCCAGACTCAGCAGTAATGAAGGGGTTGAGACATATCTCCCTGTGTTGGCTCTATTCAAAGACTTCATTCCTTTAGTGTGTTTTGGAGTCTTGGATGAATATTAGCTTGATCCTTGCTTTATCTGCCTGTCAATGGGCTTTTATGCGCGCATCATCTTTCATCTGAGTTGCGCCGAGCAGGGCTTTCCTTTGATTTTAATTGCATGTAACTCTGCAGGTAGCTTACTAATGTTTTCTGTCTGTCAAGAGTTCAACTTTCTCTTTCATTTGTGATAATGGACACATTGCCGATGGTGTTGAAAGAAAATGAGAATGTACATGATCTAAAACCACAACTTGAGGTTTTGTGTCCCTGTTTGGACATTTAATGATACGATTATTTCAAATGAATCAACAATGTTATTCAAATTTGGTTAGCACTTTGGTCGTTAAATGTGGGTCCATTTCGGTTATCGGTGTCATATTAATCAAAGAGATGTTGATTTTCTGTGGAAAGACTTTTCAATCAAGGGCACTGATGTTCGTTAAAACCAACAACGAGCCAAAGCGAGATTGTTCGGAATGTGTTGAATGACCTTAAAAAAAAAAAAAAAAGATGCTGCAGTTCCATTTTGTTAGTGTTAAGGGTCTGGTAGCTTTTATGTAATCTTTGCAAGAATCCTTTGATTTTTAGGCCTGATTTAGCCTGGATTTTGGGCTGCACGGCTCGGCTGCCTGCTGGACAGGCAGGAATTAAAAGCAGAGGGTGTTAAAAAGGCCTTTTTCCCGGACACGGCAACAATGAATAACAGAGAGCATCATCGCCAAACAACCTCTTTTGTCTGGCGTGTGTTGGACCTCCTTGAAGTGCTGTTTGTTCACTTGCTGTGTGCGTTGAAGCTTTTGACTTCATGTCTGGGCTGGTTTATTATAGCGTATCTAAGAGGCTTGCAGGACCAGCCAATTAGCTGCTTCATGTCTTTTGTTTATGGCTTTGGTGTAATCCTGTCAAAGGCACACAAAAGAATGGGCTTTTTTCGTTTTGCTAGAGGTGGTGTTTTGACCACTAGGGGGCAATGCACCTATGACTAAATTCCCTTACACAACAACACCAAACTGAGAACCTGTTTTTTTTCATCTTTATATATTTTATAATTCTTGCCGTGGCAGATTAACATATTTTTCTCAGCAGGTCATTGCCACTCAGAGATAATGTGATGAGCACAAGCCCTCGCACTCTCTGTGTGTGGAAGTGACATTTTCCCCCATGGTATTTGTAATTGACTGCAAAAGCAAATAAGTTGTTGGAGGCTGTAACTGGTTATTCGGTGAAAGCAGTCGGCAGCAGCTTTAATATGAAAAAGGTCTAACAGATTAGCAGAGCCACTTGGCAGAACCACAAATCTCTTTCTGAAAAGGGACAATCAGCATATGCGAGAAAATGAACTCCCTCCTTGGTGATGATAGGCCTGTCCCAGAGACAAGTGTGTCCATCAAGTAAACATTGCATAGCCTTAAATCTAATGATAAAATGCACTAGAGTAGAACCCAGCAGCTTCTCAGGCGAGAGAGAGAGAGAAAGAGAGAAAAGCTTTTATACCTCTGCTTTGAAACGAAGGAAATGTTTGTATTAGAAAAATGGTACAGAATTGTTTTCATTCTGAACAATGTAAAAAAATGCAAAGACATGTAAATATGATTTATGTATAAAAAAACAAGTGTAAAAAGTAATTATTTGTTTCATTTCTGATTTATTGCATCATTTTGTAAGAATGTTTTATTTATGTTTTAGTCCCACCCTTTGGGCACAATGTTAAGTCATATTTCTCTCATAATTAAAAAAAAAAGAAAAAAGATTGTGATATGTTGCATGTTGTTGGTTTGGTCTTTTCTGTCAACCATCTTGCTTATAGAAATGCATCCAGTAAGTCAAACCCATAGGTCCCAAACTGCTCTGAAAGTGTTGTTTTGGATCTCAACTTCCAAAATTTAAACTTTCAAACTGCGTTCCCTTCAGCGGGCGTCTGTCACTCCCACCACACAGCTGCTCACACTTTGTAGATGTAGGAGTATTTTCTGTCGAGCAAATTAAATGTTTGCCTAATGTTAAGCATGTTTTACTGGCTGTGAGTGACATCCAAGCTAGCTAGTTAACCAGAGTTGAAAATGTAGCTCACAAAAACAAATGCTGCAGCTTGTTAAAGTTATCGTGTTAGCATCACGTTATCATCGCGTTAGCTGGCTTTGGCTGCTCAAGATCGGAAGAGCGTCGTGTAGGGAAAGAGTG
>OMOW01071079.1:5086-21661 GCA_900312555.1 Lamprogrammus exutus
CTACACTCTTTCCCTACACGACGCTCTTCCGATCTGCACCTCGACGCACAAGCACACAGAAAACTCAGAAACTACCTCAGGTAAATGACACTTGCATCTTGAATTTAGTTCTAGAGCACTGCAAATGACCATAAAAGTTCTGATATATTTTGGTTCTCCTTGTTGTATCTTAAAGTTTGAGTTGTTTCTAATATTACCTTACAGGAGCATTGCAGAATGGCATGCACTGTGTTGTATGACAGGTCACGTGTTGTGTTTGTGAGAAAGATGAGGGCGGAGCCTTGCTGAGCAGGAAGGACAAAGAAATAGATAGCAGCAGAGCAACACAAAACATAGGAAAGTGTCTATGAGAATGCAGACAGAACACACAAATCCAAATTTACAACCCATGGAAGTGGAAAGTGTGAGGACAGGGAGGAACTCTATCGAAGAGGTACAGTGACAAATCTGAGCGTGTGACTTGATCTTAGCCCTTGATTGTGATTAGTAGGATGAAGCCTGTCAAGTAGGTCTGTATTTCCAGTTTGAAACCATAACACTCGCTCCTGCTGCTAGCATTGTTTGACATTTGGAGTACGAGTAGGGCTGTTTGAAAGGGCATTTTGGAATGACACAAAGGACCAGCGAAGTTTGTCTTCCTCGTCTTGGCTGTTTTGTTCTTTTATTTTTCCAGTTTGTAACGCCTGTAGTGTTAAAACGTCCTCTATAGAGATCAGTGTCATTCAGTCTGGCTAATACTTTTGACATCTATTTCCTTGTTTGTGTTTGTCCAGTTCTTCTTCTCTTAATTCCGAGCAAACTACTGTTACTGTTGACAAAAATATGAAATGCATCACTTCCTGTTAGTCAATTTCCCAGGACAGACTAGTCTTACATTGCCGTGTGTGTAAAAACAGGAAATATAAAAGCTTTCATGTTAAACTAACAGAAACTAATAGTGGTGAACTAATAGAGAGAGCAGTAGTAATAGTGTATTTCTTTTACCTTTTTTTATTTTTATTTTTTATTTTTAAATACGTAGACACAAATGTCAAATGTTCTCTTTAACAAGTGTGTTAAGGGTACAACAGAACAGAAATAATAACACTTTTAAAAGGTAAAAATATTTTGACAGTTGAAGTTGAGCTTTAGAGTTTGGTGAGAAGTTGATTTCCTCTTTGAGTGGTCATATCTGAAGGACAGGCTAGTCAGGGTCTTCACAGGTCCACTCAGTTCACCTGGGACCCAAGACCCAATCTGGGACCAGAATGGGGCTGTGTCCAAAATTAAATTCTTAGTCTGTTCATGTCCGGGTGGGGTTATCTGCTATTGCCACAGGTCTCAGGTCAGTGTTTCTATGTGGATGTGCATTTTTAGGCGAGATAAGGGGTGAATTCCATATTAGCTTGGAACACCTCAGTGCCTTGTAAATGAACAACTACCCATGGTAAGCCAACATTTGATGTGCACAGAAAGGATCACCTGTTATGTATATGAGTCATGGATGATAGATGTCATCTCAGGGCTTTAATGTGCTGTAAATAACATCACTGTAGTCCAGTATAGAAAGAAAGGCTGCTCCAACAACCTGTTGTCTCACATACATAGGATAACAAGACATACTGTATATCTGTACAAGAATGCAAGTTTTATTCTGACAATAGTGTGGGTCTTCAAAGTAAATCAAGGAATGAGAACTATGTATAGAAACTCTTTCATTGGGGATGGCTTGCAGGTAAATGCTGCTGTGAGGGAGTTTGTTGCTTTAAATGGCTTTAATATGAGTTTGCTGTCAGCAAGTTGAAGATATGAGCTAGAGTCATGTCTAAAACAGTACAGTATCATCAGCATAAAGATGAAATGTAGTCCAATACGACAACAGCAATACCTGGAGCCTGAACAATTACCATAGAGTTGAATCACCACATCTCTGACACATTTTTGTAGATGTGAATTATATAAACGATTACATGTAGTTAACTAGCTTTACTTGACATCTTACTGACTCCCAGATATAGCCTTTACTGTAGCTGTTAACAAAGCAAAAAAAGGCATACATAATACAGCTAATATGTTATTTATCTTAGTAGGGGCAGCTTAGTCTCTTTCCATATATGTGTCATGTTACGGTTTTCCTACTCAGCTGGCACGACTCTGTGTGCCCACTGCAAGATAAGTTTCTCCTTCCTGTCTGAGCCCTTTTGCCTCATTTGTCCTCTGTCAAAACATTCAGTAGTGCTCTTTCAGTGCGCTAAAGAAAAATGCTGGAATGTAAGAATAAAACATCCTGAATATCCATATATAATTATCTACTAACACGTAGTTGGATCATAATTCCCTGTAATTCATCATATAATGGCTGCAAGGTTACAGACCTGATGGATAACTGCGTGTGTGTGTTCTAACAGTACGTCAACAAGATTGAGGCCATCTTTGGCGATAAGCGAGGGAGGAAGAGAGTGAAGACCCTGGGAGTCCCAGTGCGAGGTGTGACACACACACTTGCTCCACAGACTCTTGCAGATGCACAAATGCCTCACACATCACACCTCAGTAAGATTAAGTTGAGCCTCTTTGTGGAAATACCCAAGCTTTGATGATACACACAAGGCCATCTGCTGTACAACCAGCCACTGATTATGAAACAAAGGTCTGACTGTCTGAGTCTGATTATGGCATCTCAATCATTTCCATTCCTCTGCCCCTCCCTAATATCTCTCAACTATCAACAGAGGAGACCAGCGGGACAGAGAGTGACCCAGAGGACAACACTGAAGGTATCACCATGCAGTCCATTTGTCTGTGTTCCTGTCCTACAACCTTCGTAAAGATCCGAGCAATGAGCAAAGAATTTATTAGTTCTGGAAAAGTTAAAGTCGACCATGTTTACCATATTCTATTGCTCCAGATATCAAGCATACCGTAGGAGTTCATGGCCCCAAAACGTTTCCATGGGGTCAAATTTGCTGAGAAAACTGCATGGCTGCTTAGAGCACAAAACAGGAGGTTCATCGTATCTCATAACAGCAGATTGGGGGACGAGTGAGGGGAAAAAATCACTTCCGTCATGTTTTTGCTCTCCATCCTAGCAACGGTAGAAACATCTTGTTTGCAAGATGTAACGATGAGCTTTATGGGAAATATGGTTTTGATTTTGAGAAACGCTAACTAGTGTTGAGTGTTTCATTTCATCATTGTCTGGGGGCTACCAGTTATCCAAACCGTAATCTCATTTATGTAGTTTAGTGTATATTAAGCTATCATAGTTAATTTCATAATAATATATTGATATTCAAAATGCTTCACACTCCCCCGTGTGCTTTATGGGATATGTCCTTGGACCAGCGTGACCACATTTTCTCATTGTGCGGTGTTCAGCAGGCTCCAGGCGATCAGTTTACATCCAGTCCACACTGAAACGCCGGCCAGGCTACCGCACCCTGGAGAAAGACCTGATCCAGCTGCAGGAGCAACAGCTATTCCAGATCTTTGTGGTGGTGTCGCTGAGAAAAGGATCCCCAGGAAACACCTATTCTCCTGAGATCACACAACAATTCCCTAAAATGGTTTGGCATTTTAATCTTACCCCACCCTGCTTCTAGGCTAAAGAAATATGTCTACACACTGCTTTGCTCTAACTGAATGGTATTTTGGTTGATTAGGACAATTTTATGTCCAAACTTTAATCTTGTTTGACAAAATTAAAGGAAGATGATTCTTGACTAAGCTGCCAAGGGATCTTAAAGGGGAGTTTCTCAAGTATACATAAAGTTTCTCTAAGGACTGTGTAATTCTGGGCTGTCATAGCCAAAGGGTAACATGTCAAGGCCTTGGCCATCAAACCTATTTTGGAATAGATTTTTATCCTCGATACCCATATGGGAAGATACTGGGTGTTGGTTATCGGTGGTTGGTAATTATCAGAATTTCAGTTGAATGAAGTGTTGTGCAATCAAACTCATTTAGCCTTAAGAAAACCTCATTTTGTGATCCCCGCTATACTTAAATGTTGTCTCTCTGTTTCAGTTTGAGAACTCCTCCCGCCTCTCCAAAGAGGCTGAGGATCGCCTCAAGGTCATTCCCAAGTTCTGCTTCCCTGATGCACAGGACTGGAAACCCTCTGCAGGCACTCCAAGGTGAGCTCATTCGCTAATACTGTCTCAGCAGCAAGCTACATGTGCCTTTGTACGTTTACACACAACAAGCTGAACCCCAGGGAAGGGATGTTGAGATTTACTGGTTTACTATTAATCACAGTCCATCATAAGAATTTACAGTTTGGAAACCAATAAAATCTCTCTGGATTCAAGTGGAAAAAAGAAAATTGAGTTTTAAACCTCGCCTGTAATATTGCACTGGAAAAACCCTCAGTGACTCAGATTGAAATGGATTTATAGCAACACACTACATTGTATATATATTTGTTTGATTGTGTTGTATCTTTGGCATATATTTACATAGTGTTTTCAGTTTGCGTAATTTAAATACCGCCATTTCTTTTTTTCCATTCTAATTTCTCTGCTGCATCCCATAAATTGCTGCTGCAGCAACCCAAATTCCCCGGGGGCATAATTAAACTTGAATCTAATCTAATGAAATGGTGAGGTGCTAAGGGCTGTTGTGCATTCTTTGTTTTTTTCCTGTGTGTATTGTATGATTGTTCTAAAGTGTGAAGCTGCTGACACAAGAGGCTTTCACTGGTCCAAAAGTGTTGGATCCGATCAGAAGCAGACCCATGGAAAACCTATTGCAACCAATGCGCATAAATTAAAAAAAGGGGAAAGACCTGAAAGGGACCCAAGGACAGTCAGAACAGGTCCAAAATAGGCCCAAAGATAATTAGACCTGATCCAAACTTTGGTCAACACAAACAGACCATCTGTTCCATTTGGTTTTACCTCCTTTTTCCCCCCAAGTTTTCCCTGCACTTCAATTCACGCTCTCTGTCGTGCTTTGAAAACCACATATCCTTCTGCATGATTATGATGCGCCATGTGATCAGAGCATGGGATCATACCCAGATTCGATTACACTGAACAGAGTTTGGAACCGGCCCAACTCGGGACCCAGGTCAGGTCCTGTTTCTTAGGAAACGAGTGGTCTTGTGAAGCTGTCGTATCGCTGCCTCCTTGCCGTTTACAAGACAAACATACCCATGGCTGTTCAAACATAGAGGAAGTAGACCTGTTCACGTACCTACCCACTGTATAAACAGTGCTTAGTCCGCTCCTGCGACTGAAAAGCCTCGACACCAATTTATCACACAGTTTTTAATAATTAATGTAAGTGAAAAGTATATTGTTGAGACATAGACTGGGATATCAAATGTATTTATCAAAATGAATCAAATGACATGATTTATATTGTGAGTTACCCATATGTTTAATGCCACTTCTTCCTGACATATGCATTAATGTTATGTCATGTAATGTTTGCAGTGAGACGTTCTCCTTTGTTCTGACGGGAGAGGACGGCAGCCGTTGGTTTTGTTACTGTCGCAAGATCCTGGTGAGCGTGGAAGTATTAACGTTTGTGCATGAGTCATAGACCTTTGTGAGTGTGTGTGTGTGTGTGTGTTTGTGCGTGTCTGTGATGACATGGCTGTCAGCCACGTGCTTACTCAACATCTCTGAGGACCAGTGCATGCGAATCGCAGACCTTAAACCTCCTCTGAATCAATGACGGAGACCGACAAGTATTTCATCATTTCTATTCTATTTCCCCTCACAAGGAGAGCTGCTTTAACCCCCTATTAAAATAATTTTCCAATATTTTTTAGGTTACGTATTGCTTAAATGAATGATTTGTTGTGTGTTTGGTTTTAGTATCTATTGTGATTTGTTGTGAGGTTAAGCTCTGCTCCTGATGCCCAATTCATTTTTTGAAAAACTTATATACATGTGTCAACACAGTTTTGGCCTGAAACAAACAACCCACATGTACAAACAAGGGTTTAGTTTCCGAAACGGAGGTAAACAAAGTGGCACAATGGATGCAAATCAGACAGAAATAGTTGTATAAAGCTATTGCTCTCTGAAGCATTTTTAAAGGTCTGCAAAGACTTAATTATATTTTAAGGTGGAGGAGAAGAGTCAGAGCGCTTGTTGTGCGTGTGCGACAATGATCGCTGCTACGTCATTTATATGTGGACAAAGTAGAGGAGCATCACATTTTAATGATGCATGAGTCAGAATTGCAAGGGAATTCCCACATAGGTCTACGTGTTAAGATGACCAGCGTACAGCAGATAATCAGATACATAACAGATTTATGAATGTGTATCTGATTCCATGTGCTTTTATACTGCTTGAAATGTTCACATCACATATCCAGTATGTGCCTCATATAAGCAAAAATGCTGAATTGAATCTGTAGTTGTACCTCACAGTGTAAATGTAGCATTGGTCTTATGCTTAAAGGGTAAACTGGCTTTATGTGTCCTGGATGCACAGTAAATTTAGTTAGATGTTTTTAATGAATATATTTTAAAAATATGATTTGTCATAGATTATCTCTGCCTTGTAACAATATCAAGCATGTCTTTCAGCCCGGTGGAAAGGGGAAGAGGCTTCCTGAGGTGCACTGTGTCGTCAGCAAACTGGGCTGTTTCGATTTGTTTGCAAAGGTAAAGAAACCAGAAAACACCTGCTCTCTTGTTTCTTCCCATACAGGACTTTCAGGGAGTATGAGTGAAGCAAGATAGACTGCTAGTTTTTGAAATTCAGTGGTAATTCTCTGTGTCTAAAAACTGTTTATTGCAGTGGAATGAGGTTCCACCAAAGAATTTGTATGCATGTTGTTGTGTCACACCCATTTGCCGTCTGGCCACGAGACAAAGAGTGAATATTGCCTGGGAAGCTGCATGTTGCTTCTGTACATGTGTCGTGCAATTCTATTGTTGAGACGATAATCAGTCCTGGTTCTTAAGTGGGTACAATCCTTTGTCCACGTCTGTTCAGATCTTGGAGGAGGTGGAGAGGCGGAGGGAGATTTCCCCTGCGCTGGTTTACCCCTTCATGCGTAGCGTCATGGAGGCCCCATTCCCTGCTCCTGGGCGCACAGTCACCATCAAGAGCTTCCTCCCTGGCTCTGGGAATGAGGTAATGCTCAAACCAAAGAGGAAATCATAATTAGTGGTCTTGTTCCTTCTAACTGCTCTTTACTTGTAAGCTCTGAGTCACTTCATGACTCAGAATGGCGAGGTTATCTCTGTAATCAATAGGGGTTGCTAGTTCAGATTTGAAAGGTTCATGTTGGGACAACACAAACCCCACACACCCCTGCTTTTATGTATTGTTACGACATGGACAACAATTCAGGTAAATTAATAGTTTGCCTAAGAATTGGGCTTGCGTGTTTTTTACCAGAGAATTAGTCTGTCATTGACTTTGATTTGTATCAGTTCTGGTTAGTCATTAACTTTACTCACTGATTATAAGGGAAATAATGACCGTTCTCTTTCCCTCATAAATCAAAGCAAATGCTGCAAAAGTGATGTCACAACTTTGTTTGGATTCAGCACTCGGGTGTCTGTTTAGATTGAATTCTTGAACCATTTTGCATTGGTGATTTGTAGTAATAGCAGAGGTCAGCTGTGCCATGTCACAACTTACCCACTATATGTCAGAAAACACAGTGGTAGTGGTGATATTAGTCCAGTGAGAATCTTAACTCTGTGCTGTCCTTGAACATCTTTTCCTGATAACTATAGAGGCTGCTGCTGTGTCAATGCTTTATTAAGTCCTTGAATGACTCCCATGTGTCTTGTTACTTTACCAGGAACTGACTCTGTGTCGGCCGGTGGACTCCAGACTAGAGCATGTGGACTTTGACAGTCTGCTGCAGTGTCTCAGTGTCGGGAAACTCCTGCAGGTGTTTGCCTCTCTTCTGCTCGAAAGGAGGGTTATCTTCATCGCAGACAAACTCAGGTATTGCTCACCGCTGTCGGGGCTCAGCTGTATCTATAAAAATTATATCATAGTGTTTGCATTTGATAAACATTAGTGATAGATTAATATATAGTTCCCCCTCGATGATTGCACTTATCATCAGTTTGATTTCATCATGGAGCTTTAGAGCCAATGTCATCTCTCTCATCTGTACTTTGATCTAGTGGTATCAGCTCACTAATTGCTTAGCTAGAGCAAAGTCCCCATAGATCGTCATGTATTTAACACCAAAACCTCAAATCCTGCTTATGCTGATGAGCTGTCTGGGACTAAGTGGAATTACAACTAACACCAGATTTATTATTTAGTCTGTGTGATACATCATTAAACATTTGTCACCAAGCTATGGCTTAAAGTGATATTCTGGTTATTTTACTAAATGCAATGAAATGGAAATTAAGTCAGAACTAGGGCACTGACTTGTTTTTTTGGTTTAAGTTGGAACATTTTCGGTGATATTTGCCATTCACTTACCAGGTCCAGAGTAGACCTGTAGTCTGTAAAATGGATCTGCATGGAACCACAGAACACGATCGGAACACTTTGAAAAGCTTGTTTTGTTCTAGATGAAGTTATACATTTAGTTAGATCCAGATATGTTCACTGCTGCCTCTGAAAGTGTTTTCCAATGACAATTTAACCTTCAAAGTCCAAGTTCAATGGATTACTCTCCTATTGTAACTTCCAGGTCACCAAAAGTGTTCCATCATACAGTCTGACACAGATTACATCTAAGATTGTATTTAACCCATTTCATACAGTGAACTTCTAAGGTCACACAATTCATGGAAGGCATTAGGGCTCAACAATATCTTTACAATGATGTAATCTGTCATTGGATCACTGGTGTCTTACAGTAGTAATAATAATAATACATTTTATTTGTTTGCGCCTTTCAAAACACCCAAGGACACCGTACAGCACACAGGACAGTATCGTTCATCTCCCTGCATTTTAAAGTAGATGTGTCAGTTCACTTACTGTTAAGCTACAGTAAAGTCCCTGAGACATTTGCCACCGAAACCTCAAAACCCACTTATGTTGGTGAGCTAGAACAAAATATTTAATCAGTGTGATACATCATTAACATATGTAAGAGGCAGCATACCACAACAGCAGCAGCATTTATTGTAGATCATATTCTCACTATTATGCCTTTTTGTTAGTTCTTAGTGGCTTTGTAACCTAAAAGATAACAGAAAAGAAGTGCTGAGTTGGCAGCATGGTTTTTGGAGGAACTCACCTGAAGTTGACAAATCAAAAGGAAATGGAGGTAGTGTCTCACAGCATATGGCCTGCTGATAGTATGTGACAACATCTACCTGAATTGAAATGAAACTATGTCAGAAAACGTGGTGGGAAAAAAACTTCACTGATAACAAAGAGCAGCTGAGTTTGAGGATTTTGTGCCAAGTCCTTTAAAGTTCACAGAGGTAATATTTGCTGATTGTGGCAGCTACTACAGCTGGCCACCAAATAAATATGGAGTTTGTTCTTCCTCACAAACATCATAGCTGTAGGATAACTGTTTTTTTCTGCTTTTGTTTCTCTCTCCAGTGTGTTGTCTCGGTGCAGTCATGCAGTGCTGGCACTGCTGTACCCGTTCACCTGGCAGCATACCTTTGTTCCCGTACTGCCAGCCAGCATGCTGGACATTAGCTGCTCCCCCACCCCGTTCCTCATCGGGGCGCTGGCACCCTGCCTGCCGGAGCTGCTGGAGCTGCCCATTGAGGAGGTCAGGAAGATTCTATGCGCAGATCCATTTTCTAACGTGGTTTAAAATAGTCTGCTACTCCTGCATGTCTTTTGATAGAGTGGTTTAGTGTATTATCTGCATATTTTGTGGAATGAATCCAGAACCAACAACTATAATAAACACAGTATTACTATTATTACAACTTGGAATTACTACTATTATTATTATTACTATTATGAATTTGTTAGATATGTCAAAACAGTGGTTGTTGCCTGTTTCTGGGCATTTGTTAAAGGACAGCAGTTTGTGTTCAGATTTAGATAAGGATCTGCACCAAATTGCACCTACTGACACCTACTTTGTTACTTTTGACAACATTAAGAAGATTTTGGGAAAATGCTAGCAATGTTTAAGAACAGATTTTTAAAATTCCTAGATCTGTCTCTGGGTTCTTCCCTGGGCCATGCCCCAAGTTTTGTCAAAATCAGTTCATACATTTTTGAGTAGTCCTGCTAACAAACAAATAAACAAACCAGCTAACAGACATGGGTGAAACTTTCTTGTGCTCAACAGCAGCACATCCAGTATTTCCTCTTGTTTGAGTAGCAGCGCTTAAGAGGCTAAAACACCCACTTCTATGTTTCATAATTCTCGTTACAAAACAGTGACCTTGTGCACTCAGTGACTTTCTCTCTCTCTATTTCAGGTGCTCATAGTGGATCTGTGTGCAGACAGGTTTGTTGTTCAGGTGTGTACACATAGCGTACTCTAATGGGATGATAGGTGTGGTTCCAATAGGAGCCAGAGACGGCTTTGCCTGCACTTGTCTGTTGTTTGCATGGCAGCGTGTTGAAAGTGACAAAGTTGCCACTGCACAGATGAAACTATTCAGGATATAAGCCCCGAGCAGAAATCCAGTTGCTGATGTCATGGCACAAACATGAAGATTGTTGTGGAACTAATTCAGCGACTGAGCTTTCCACTGTCATTCGGCAGTATTCCATCGGTTCAATTTCTGATGTACTGCGTTGGGTTGTGTGTGCTTGTTCCTGTGTCAGTTTTATTTTGCTTATACTCTGATTGACTGACATCTCATGTAGCCGCTGCCTTTTTAAATACAGGGTAAAATGAACAAGCATTCATATCCAACATGTCTGTTATACATTACTTTTAATTATTTCTATTTTTGTGAAGCAAATAGAAATAAGTACCCTCCTGATATTTTGATTTCCTCTGTGCAGATTGGCCAAAGACCTTTAGTTAGACAACTGGTTTTATATTTCAATGCAGCACCATAATGTTGACAAACCGCTAGATATGACTTGGAACCTGTCTTTCTGGCTTTGTGTGGCAGCTCGGTGATGAAGACTGCATCCTGCCTAGCAAACTGCAGGCTGCACTGCAGCAGATCCTGGAGGAAAGGGAAGACATGCTGAGACAAGAGGATGGAGAGCAGTCTGGAGGTTAGTATAGCACAGATCATAAACAGGTGACCATCTAGATCTACCATATCTGTTTTTAGAGTTTATAATGCAGATAACTGAGGGAATAGAGGACAAGAATAGTCTGTCAGAACACTCAGGGCGTTAGTTCTCACACTGACAGTCGGCCTTGTTTGGTGCTTCCCAATACTCTTGTTGGCCATACAAACCCTTCTGACAAGCTTAATCCTTAGTTTGGAGTTCATGATGTCAGATGAAAAGTGAGCACATAGAGGTTTATACACAGTGTCTAAGATTGATTGGCTCACACTGAAGCTGTAAAGCCTTTTTGTACATTTCTTGAGATTGCAGTCAAGAAAACCGCAGACATCAGTCTAGAATTGTGCCAAGATATTTGAATCTGTCAGCTGTTTCAACACAAGGACCGCTAAACACCACTGGCCTCATTTCGGAAATTCTGTCCCGTGCAGATTACTGTTTATTTAGTCTTATCAACATTTGACACCTTTGACGTCATGCTCGAAATGTTTGTTTGTGGGCCAAGTATGCAGCTTCACCCACAGGGTCCATCTACTGTAGGAGGCCAACCAGGGCAGGGTCCTCAGTGTCATTAACTAAAGAAACGCACTGCTCTTTGAGGGCCCTCACTCATGGATTATAAGGCCCACAAGGTTGCTCTAAATGCAGGTAGTCTTCACCAATCTACCTCAGGATTGTCACAATTAATGTAGAAAGCAACACCATAGCCCACAATCTGCTCATCCTACTGGATCACTTTAACTCGTCCCTATCAAATTGGCCAAATCATGATGATTTATCATTAGTTATTAGTTGTGATTGGGCATTTGCAATTTTAGTTTCTCCTTCTTGTCTCTCAAAGTAAGAAACAGACTCTGATGGACACATACGCTGAGAATATACAGTACATATACAAATTATTTTTTTCTTGATTAACAATCGAAGTAATCAGTACATGAATCGATTATTAAAATAATCAATAGTGACAGCCCTAATCTACAAAACAGTGATTTGGAATATTTGTGGATCCTGAAAAACGCCGACCATCTGACATGGCCTATCCATGTATAAATATGTAAGTCAAAGACTGTAAGGAAATATAAAAATCACATGTTAGTGTGTTCTTGATGATACAGTGTGTTTGTACATGAATGAGAGTTTCATCATAGCAGCATTGGCTCTCTCTCTGTCTAAAACATTGAACTGGGTCCAATGTGTGATCAGAGACTGTGTTGTTAATCAGAATGAATCAGAAATTGACTGGCAAGGTAGAAGAAAGCTGCAGATGGGCTCATAATGTGGCATATTCCTTTTAACTGGGCTGTTGAAACTAATTATCTGATCACTGATGACCTATTTAGACTGGTTTTTAGATGGTCATGGTTTGTGGTTGATATGTCAACCACTATGGACATGTTGAAACTAACTTGATGTAATCTTATTACAAAGCTGTGCTGATATTGATCTGCTTTTGAGAATTTCTCTCATCATCCTCCTTCTCTCTTCATCCTCCTCTGTCCCATCTAGGCCAACAGGCTGAGCTCAGCTCCCTGTTGTCCGAGGCCTTCGTGCGGTTCTTCGTGGAGCTGGTAGGCCACTATCCTCTCCACATGACCGAGTCGTCCAATGGAAGCAGAGAGATGCAGCGTGACAGCTTCCGCAAATCTCACCCTTCCCGCGGTGTTCGTCAATTCTTGCAGCTCTTCATGGAAACCCAGATGTTTGCTGGCTTCATTCAGGACAAGGAGCTTCGCAAGTCAGGGGCCCGGGGTAACTGACTTTGTTTCTACTACATCTGTGCTAACCATACTCTTTAATGGGGAACATTTTCTGTATCTTCTGTACTGCATTCTGTGGTTTTTCTGACAGCAGTGTAAGAACAAAGCAAAGCTTCAGGCAGAGCCGCTGACAGTAACTGCTGACATTGATCTTTTCTCATTCTGCTGTGGCAGTGTGGAGATGCATTTGACAGGTTGAGCAGCAGCAGTGTTTGTTGTTTTATAAAGTTTGCTAAAAACCCATGGTGACTCAGTGCAGCTCTTTGTCTGAGAGCTTTCTATTGGATTTTTGTAAACAATGTGAGCTGAAGATTTCTTGGAGGTTGCTCAGACTTGCAGACAGTAGGGATTTCTCACTGATAAAGACATCAGTGGGTTTCGACCTTAATTGACTATTGTCCTTCACGGTAATTTTAACATTGTTATGGAGCTATGGATGCAAAAGCATTCTTCAGTCAGGAAATCAGTGCTCATTAAAAATAGTAACATTAGTAATATTAAATATTATTCTAACAAGGTTTTTCCGATGTCTCCAAATAGTAACCTGTTTATGTAGTCATCCTTAAAGGACTAATGTATCGCTGAAGCATCCGGGGCAGTTCTGTGGATGTTTTAAATTTAGAAAATGTAGAATAACTTTTGAAACTGGAGGTGAAGACTCCTGCAGGGAGTGATTTGAAGCTGGCATTAACACAACCCTCCACCAGGGGGC
Source organism: Lamprogrammus exutus (assembly GCA_900312555.1). Classification (NCBI taxonomy): domain Eukaryota; kingdom Metazoa; phylum Chordata; class Actinopteri; order Ophidiiformes; family Ophidiidae; genus Lamprogrammus; species Lamprogrammus exutus. The sequence goes on from OMOW01071079.1 coordinate 18,661, forward strand.
AGGTTCCTCTTATTTTGATTTTGGACAAGGGAGCTATAAATGGCTATGAACTTTATGAAGAAATATTTGACTTGCACCGAAATGACTACGTCAATTTTTGTGGTGGAAAATAACAAAGACCCTTATCGAGTCTGAATTTATATTGACTGCTCACTCAAAAAAACATTTAACGATTTTGACTTTAAATGGAACAGATTAAATCCCCATACTTTATATTTCAGTTTCAGCCTTAGACCTTATGTAAAATTGTGACAGATATTGACCTGAAGTTAGGTCAGTTGTGGATGTGTTAAGAAGAGAATAAGAAGTATTGCACATGAAGAGAATTTAAAATGAGTTTTACCTGCACATCCTGTCATGATGGCTAAATGTGTCTAATGTGTCTTAGGTCTCTTTGAAGTCAGAGTGGCCGAGTATTTGGATTCGAACCCTGAGCCAGAGCCAAGCGGTGTCAACAAATTTCTCAAAGGACTCGGTAAGTGCCACTCTGTCGTCCAAACTATAATAGAAAAGCTCTTTCTATTCTTTCAAGTCCTAATTCTAATTCTTTTTGTCTCCTTATTTCAGGAAACAAGATGAAGCTTCTACAAATAAAATGACAAAAAGCATATCTGGGGTTGATTTGTGGAGTGATTACAAATACATTTGTTGCTGCTGGACTGGCTGTGAACTGGAAATAACTGGATTCAGATTCTTGGGTCTTGGTTTTAATGGGACAGTAGGATGGCCAGCTCAAGATCTTAGAGCCGTATGCATGTATGCATGTATGTATGTGTGTATGTATATGTATGTATGCGCACTTGTGGAAACTGGAAAAACGTTTTTATTTTTTTATTTCTCTTATTGTTTTATGAAGCCATGAGCATGAAGCAAAAACATTCCAGCTACTTTAACCTCAGTCATCAACTTTGAACAAAATATGGTCATAACTAAATTCTTTTATGGTTTTCAATGGAAGCGAGTCTAGTTGGAAGATACTGTATTAGTCTCAGACGGTGAGTCATTTCCGGGCATTTTACAGTTAATGTAACGAAAAACACATTTTAGTATAAGTTGCAAATGATCGTGAAGTTGATCAGAATGTTACCCATTTGTGGTCAGGCTCAACATGTGATCGGATCCTAGCAACAACTAGCCTGATGGAAATGCAAATACTACAGCTTAGACACATTGGTGAGACAAAATCCACCCACAAGTTGAAAACGTCACCCCGCCTCGTCTTCCCTGCTCCGCATTTTAATGGAAGGTGTAAAAGGGGCCTTTCATTTCAGTGTTTTAAATGTTTTGCTTAAGTGGTTCTCAATAGTGATCCTCGCGCACCACGTTATTCATCTCACTGCTCTACCCACACCTGATTAGCCAAGTCAGGTTCGATAGGTCAATCAAGTTTTGGGCGCCACCAACTCTTGATCATCGTCATATAACACACCTGGATTAGGTAATCTGGTGTGAGGATCAGAATTGAGAATCATGATGTTCCAGTCAGATGCATGTTTAAAAATGTTAGAGTTAGCCATGTTGCATTCCTTTTAGCACATTCTGTATAAAACCTTTTGTTTGCATTTCATATTATTTGGAGGTTTACATGAGAAGATTTAAAGTATTTTGATCAAAACTTATGAATCTAGACAAATCTATAACTTTGAGGAGTTCTCTAAATGTTTGTCCATCTTTTCTTTTATCGTGGATTTTCTTCCTGGCAACTGGAGTTGTAAATATGTTTATATACTTTACATTTTGCACAATGTTGAGAACCAGTGTACAGTATTTTGAATATTTTTGTATTAAAGCATGACATGTTCAGCATAAACCTTTAAAATAAATGGGTTCCCAGGGACATAAATGAATGTTTGCTGACATCTTCGCCTCCTTCTTTACTGATCAGGTATCTGCCATCAGTAAACAGTTCTCTGAGCCTGAGCAACTCCGTTCAAGCCCCCCAGCTAACAGGACCTTCCTCATGTCATTCTCCCCTCTCGCCTCCAAAATTCTACATTACTCCCATCCCACAACCTCTCCTCTGGACCCCATACCCTCCAACCTCCTGCAGGCCATTTCGCCAACACTTATCCCTGCAGTGGCACACATCAATTCATCACTCGCAACAGGGGTATTACCTACCGCATTCAAGCAAGCTCAAAAAAACCTTCACTCAACCCATCTGCGGTTGAAAACTTCAGGCTGGTCTCACTCCTTCCTTTTCTGTCCAAAATACTAGTGCGTGCAGCCTTTAATCAAGTCTCACACTTCCTGTCTACAATCTGCATGATCCCAACAAGTCTGGCTTCAAGCGAGGTCACTCCACTGAAACTGCCCTTTTGTCTGTAGTGGAAACTGCGATCATCAAGAGCTGCTGGTCAATCATCAGTTCTCATGCTGCTTGACCTATCGGCTGCCTTTGACAGTCAACCATCAAATCCTCCCCTCCACACTCTGAGCTTGGCCTCTCAGGATCTGCTCTCAGCTCGTTTGACTCCTACCTCTCAGGGAGATCTTTTAGAGTGTCATGGAGGGGGGAGGTGTCTAAATTGCTACACTGCTTGTCCACAGGGGTACCTCAAGGTTCAGCGCTTGGACCCCTTTTCAATATACACCAACTCACTTAGCGCAATCAGCCACTCACACAGCTTCTCATACCATTCCTATGCTGACAACACCCAGCGCCTCCTGTCCTTCCCACCAGAAGACTGCACAGGTATCATCATGCCTCACAAATGTCTCAGCATGGAGGAAGGAACGGCACCTTCAGCTTAACTTATGAAAGACTGAGCTCCTTGTCATTCCGTCCAATACCTCCATACAACCATCAATCAGCATCCAGATTGACTCCTCACTAGTCATTCCCTCAAGGTCTTGCAGATTCGCCCTGTACAACATCAGGAAAATCAGACCCTGCCTGTCTGAGTATGCATGCTTGTCATCTCACGCCTTGATTACTGCAACGCCTTAGTGGCAGGTCTACCGGCATGTGCATTCAAACCTTTTCAAATGATCCAGTTCA
>OMOW01071154.1:11698-24374 GCA_900312555.1 Lamprogrammus exutus
AGTTCAGACGTGTGCTCTTCCGATCTTCGTACCTGCCACATGGTTACATCCATTAACAGGCAGGAGAGGAAAGAGTCTTAAAGTAAGTCAGTGTTGATACTGCTGATCCGCTGCAGTGGTCTGGACTTAAGGCAGAGTGACTCTTCGTGTGTCTCTCACAGCAGTTAATCTCTTACGTGGGTTTCTAACCTTCTAACCATGGACGAGGATCGAAACTTTCTGCCCTGTCTCTGCTCTCTCACTAGGAACTGTACCTAACCCATGTAGACACAGCAGACTGCAAACTGTAGCATGAGCCAATCGCATGAAGGGGGCAGGACATCTGCTGGGTAGGTCTTTCACTCAAGGCTATCAGAGTGTGGAGCACTGCCATAATTCTCTACAAAGCCTTTTTTGTCATTCTGAAATAAACCTTCCAAACAACACACCTTCGCGAGAGGAAAACACCGCTCAATGCATTAATAGCACAATTACTTCAAGGCTTAAGCAGAATACTGTACTCACTGTCGGTATATTTACAGTCACAGCTGCAACTAATATCAACCGTATTGAATTTGGACTTTAATCTCAACAAATTTAGTCTAGATTGTTGCAAATGGATATTTGTTTCATGCCTGAGGAAAGACTCAATACAGTAAAATGAGACAGAGCATGACCAAACCCCGCAATTAATGATGTCATTATGCTCTCCAGAAGAGAGTTTGTTCGAGTCAGCAGCTTAGTGCAAATGATAGCATGGATGAACAAGCTACATCAATGGACTAACGCATCCGTTTGCTAATGAAGAACATGTGTTTTTGCCAGCCAACAGAGATATTCTGTTGGTAGGAGACAAATTCATTAGCACCAGTGCTGATCAAGACATCCACCATGAGGATAGATCATGTTTTTCATCCAACTCTCGAGAAACCTTTCAAAGCAATCACACCCTCTTGTTTTTCCATGTGAATACTCTCATTCACATGGAAACACACAGGAATGTATGGTGGCTGAGACAGTTGACTCAGATTGTGTTGAAAGTTGCCTCAGATTGTTGGCATCTGTTCACCAAGCTCCAGTTGTGCAGAAAACCATTCCAAACGCAAACAGGCACTGACTGACAAGTTTGGCATCCAGACAATGGTGATGATGGTATGGAGTTTGATCAAGCTTTGGATTTGAGCCCATGCTGAGTGTTATTATGGAATGATGTCTGCAGTCATGAGCCTTTCTTTACCTGAGAGGACCTTGTCAGCGACAACATGTTATTGTGATACTGGTATCTCATGGTAAAGCAAATGTTTATCTGATATTGTGAAAGCGCAGCACATATCCTGGCATCGGGACTCAAGCAAAGCATGAATTGATTTGGATTAGCAGTAGCTCGGCGCCCCTGCCAGAACTCCTTGTGTTTCAGTTTGGCCTGCAGGGTTCAATAATGTACGAAAAGAAACATGAGCGCAATGAAAACAACTTAGATTCATAGGTATTGTAAGGCTGATAACTGATTGAAAAATATGCATAGTAACCTAATAACATATTAACACATATATATACAGTAATTCCATCACACCTATAAATTTGAAATGGTAATTACAGTTTGTATATATACTATCCAGACTGTCAAAACATGGAACTGAGCCTAAAATCAAATGATTCCACTGCAAAGGAAATTCTTGGTAGTCTTGTTGATGATGATTGATGGATCTTACAAAGTAATACAATGTTTAGGAAGCAACTTTGTTTTTTCTTTTAAAAGAGCAGTGCTACCTTGAACATTCCTTATTACAAACAACAGCTATGTATTAAGTAAATTAAAAGACACAGATCAAAGAGCAAGGCTTCAACATCACCTTTGATATTTCCTTAAATAAATTATTTTATTGTAATATTCGCCACGCTGCAAATAAAAGCAGAATACGTAGCTTTTCAAACACATAGCAACCAAAATCAAATATTTGATTAACCGGACATATTTATTTTTAGAATGACAGAACTTTCCCAAAGCCTGACTATAACAACAAATAGGTCAAATTATCTGCAAACAAAAGCATTGGTAAGACTCAAGAGTAACGCGCAGAGACCTCAAGATCATTGGGAATACAGAGAAGTGATCATCTCTTACCATGCAGGCAAGCAGTCACTCCATAGTCCGGGTGACAGATGAGTACAAAGCGAATGCCCAGGAAGGAAGTTTTCCAAAAGAACAGCAGAGGCTCAGAAGTGTCACACCTCTCTTTAGCTCCCACTTTGTCCCTGAGCTCTGCTGCCTCCTCTGCAGCTCCGCTATCTCTGAAATTCTCCTCACACACTCCACTTCTCCTCTAATCTCTGTCTGAAGAAAGCCAAATGTGCTTCCAAATGCCTCAAACAGCCACCGACTTTCCTCTTTGTATTATTTTGTTGGCTGGGATCATTAACTTAGTCCCACGAGAACACAGGAGGTAAACAGCCCCCCTCCTTCCTGTGGGAGGCTGTCAATCACAACTGATGATTAGGTTGTGGTGGAGGTGGGGGTGTGCTTTTAGCTGCCGAGGGAGACACCTCTGATTGGTCACTCGGGAAGAGAGGTGCCCTGCATGACAAATGGGAGCACTGGGATGGTTGGGCCCTTAGAGACGTTCAGCTGAGATTACTCACTCATTCATAACAGACTGAGCATCTTCCTCATTTGCATGGCATTCAGAGGAAAATAGAGCCATGGAAATTGTTGAGTAATCAAACTCGACGTAGAAAATGTCTATTTACAGCAGCTGAATTCATGAAAATGTCATTCATGTTGTACATGACAAACTGGGCAAACGTTAGGGTCAACTTTGTTCCTTGAGAATTCTGCTCGGTACAGTCTGGACTCTCAGCAGGGGAACGTGGAGGAAAGCATAAAGCTTCTGTTGCCATGGCGTTGTGCAAGAGCTATGGTGCATCTTGGCACTTGAGCCGAATGCCACTCTAATCTTTTCATTGCCAATCCTTCAGCTCTCTCTTCAGAGCCTGCTTGTTTCTCAGTCAGAACTACTACTGTCCGTCACTCTCCAGTTCCTCCCAACATCCCATGCCAATCTGAAGCCTGCTGCATTTTGTAAGGAAAAGGCATTTGTAAGTACACTTAGGAGGACAACAATACCTCAGAAGACTCTTTCTTCTCCCTGTGACCATGACTAAACGCTTAGGGTGAAAAGCAGGGAGAAACAATGGACAAATTATGCACAGCTTCCAATGTGAATCCTTTGCCAGTCCACATACATTAGCACCTCCACATAAATGATTTAGAAACAGTGCAGCATCCATCCTTTCTTAAAAACACAACAACGCACTCTTTCACAAGCTGCAGCACTTCAGTCTCCTCCTGATATGTCTCATCGAGCATTTTGAAATTTACAACAGCGAGAAATTCTAAATTCATGAAATGTCCCTGAAGAGTCCTTACATGCAGCAAAACCATTTACTGTGAATGCACTAAAATCTCATTAAAATCTGATGAGACCCATGAATTAAGCAGTCAACAAGGACATTTTAGGCCAGTGTTTTTCAAGCAAGGGTCAATGCAAAGTCACAGAGGTTCAGAGCTGTAATACACATTAAGTGGAAATGTCTGGGCTGCGGTTTCAGAAACACCCACTGGAAACCTGACCTGAACCTTAATCCAGGCTAACACACAAAGATGCTTGGGCTTTCAGAGAGGGAAAAGAATGGCAGAGGAATTGTTTTTGAGCATTCCTGGTAGCAATTTAATGTCAAAATCTAACTAAAAAACTGCATGTAGCAACAAATATCAGATACAAATCATATTTGATGTGCAGTAAAGTATACTGTATATAGTTTACTCTATGAGTCGTTAGAGCCAATTCACTTGCTAAGAGACCTCAAAGCTTCTTAATCCAGTCCAAAGGCTGGAATCTGACAATACAAAATGATGTTTGCTTCATAATTTATTGTGTCTTTTGTGTAACAGAAAACCATGATGCTGGTGTAATCCTTGTAAATTACTTTCAGGAAATACGTTGCATTATTCTTTACATATATTCTCTTATCAATCACTGACAGCACACAGTAGACTGCTGAAAAATATTGTTCAAAACAAATTAATATACATCTGCACTAAATAAGGTCATCTGCTGCCTGGAGCAATCCTGTTGGTACTGTTTGGGAGATCAAAGTGTATTAATGGGAAAAGTGCATAAACGGGCCAGAAAAGCCCTCCTGAAGGAGCAGATAAGGAGTTGGAACAAAATTGCAAATCTGATGTTCCATAAACTTTCATCCACGTGGGTAAAACAGATAATTGAGTTCTCTAAGGAGACTGGCACACATCAATATGCTACATCATTATGTTTCTGGGTTACACGTCATCTTATTGCATTTAAGTATAAGTTTTCTATGCATTGGTCAATCATGCTGCTTCACAATGTACACTCTTACTAATCCCCTTTTATATCAGTGTGTGCACAAAAAAGCATGGTGCACAAGTATTAGGGAAACACTTTCAGACCGGAAAACCACACAAGTCACACTCGATCAGCACGAGTGCAGAGTGGATGAGGTCAAAACAACCTCACGCTAAAATGCCATTTGAAACAAATCATCTCGACTTTTGCCACGCCATTCAGCAGCCATAAAACAGGCGGTGGGCCTGACTTACTGTACGTGCTGTGTGTCCTGGGTGATCCTCTCAGACACAGGAGGAAGATGCAGCTCTCAATGATGCCCCGGCGCTCTATGTCGATAGCACACGGATGAGAATCCAGACAATACACAGCATCCTGCCTGGTCTCTTTCCACACTCCCTCCCTCGTTTCTGGGGCTCCCTCATCCGTATGCTCATGCGAGCGTAAAACATGTCCAGGAAGCGTCACTTCCACTGGGTCACTTCATAGACTGTCTCCATTACTGCATGGGCCCATCGCCCCCCTTCCCCCCCCGACCCTGTAGGGTTGTGCTTTTGTTTGCCCCTCGCTCCCCCTCTACAAAAAAGACAAAGGGGTAGCAAATGGAGAGATAAAATAGGGAGGGGGTGTACAGAAACCTTGGGGACCACATTTTGATGAGGCCCTGACTACATAACCAGGCTGTGAACAGATGGGGTCAGTCTCCAGGGCTCTGCGGCGTCGTTGCCTCCAATATAGACCTCTATACATCCTCACAATTTGCTGTTGTATTGTCAGCTGCTGCTAAATGGCACTCCACATAAACATGTAGTGGAGTACAAAACAGAATGGAGGTTGAAGAGTGAATGATAGATTTATCACGTTATGTTTACCATTAAGGCTTCAGAAACCGCAACGATTAACTTGTGCAGTTAAAGTATGTAAAGATTAAACTGCTGTAACTGGATGTATGTTGTAATTAGCCACACAGGAAAACAAGATCATCTTTTTAAGTGCAAACACTGATCTAAGCATCAAACGGCGTTTTTGCATTTATCTAACGAGAGGAAGCCGCCCCGCACTCTGCCAGTGAACAATAGCCTGAAAGCCGAACCTCACCATGGCAAAGGCTCAGGATTTTAATTAGTTTCTTCCCCAAGGCAAACATAACTAACCAACATGCAATCAATCCAGACATCAACCAAATGAATGAACACAAGCCAATTAACACTTGCTGTAATTTATCTTTAAATTTCAACAGAGGTGCAATTTCAAGGCGGTATTCTAGCGCAAACTCTACCAATTTTAATTGTTGTAGCTTTATCACGAGCTACCCGGGGAGAAAGTCATAAGTGTACATAATTTGCTGTGCACACACCACATGAGCCAGTGTCCACATCTATTAGTCTGCTTTATGATTAGCTGGCACAACATATAGGATCGCTGTGGGCACTGACCTGGAATTGATTGTTTGTGTGCAGCTTTATTGGTGCTTGGTTGTGCCAACAACATCAACAACAGAATCAAAGGCCCCAACTGTCCATTCTAGCAAACATTGCATTACAGCCGTACACTAAATTTCTGTTTTTAGACGTGAATATGCATCAATAAAACGTCAAAATGTCTTCAGTTTCTCACCCTGAGACAGATGTTGTCCTCACTGCCATAACAGAGCATTGTGCAGGCAGGCAAACTGCTGCGTGTGTGTGTGTGTATGTGTCACAGAACTTTCCATGGTTACCGCTGTAAGCTCTCCACATTTACCTTCGCCCTGCCGGTTCAGACGTGGATCTCCTTTCGACAATCCACTGACAAGCCAAACCGATCTCCCCTCCCTCCTTCCCACGATACTCTGAGACCTGCAACTTCAATCAGCAAATTTCTCACCAAGGCCAAAGCAAACCGTTGACTGCCTCAAACCCATCAAACCCTTCAAAAGCTCAAAAGCATTAACCGCCAGTTGAAAGTTGAAGTTCAGACATTAATCCATCTGCCTTTTGCCTGTAAACTTGTTACCCCTCTCAGTCTTACACCACCTGTAACTGTCCACCCTGAGACTGACTCCTGATTGGTTAGCATCCATTAAAAAAAACCATTCCAACAGCCAAACAAAACTAGTCCAAAAAATGAGAATACCAGCCACAATCTCAACTGGTGAATTCAAAATGCAAGCACAACATCTAAGCTTCAGATAGAAAATCCCATCTCTTTGGAAGTCAAAATCCAGAAGCCTTTTTGTGAACACTTGGAGGTGGTACACTGTATGTTATTTGACTGAATGGAAGCATGGCTTTATTATCTGTTTTCTCGGGTAGGTGGTAAAATTACTAACATAAAACAAAATACAGTATAGCAACACATATATGGAAAAATGCAATGAAATCAGGGTCAAACTCCCATAAATCATTTACCAAGAAGGACTGCTGTACTTTCAAAGCAGTGGAGCACTGAACGACCTCACAGTTTTCGTTTAAACAAAGCTGTGAAGGAGTTTTGGGAAAGTAAGGTCATGTGTTATGTTTAGTCCCACAGCCATAGCCAGAAAGCCTTGACTTTATTTTTTCCTGAAAAAAGTATCCTTCTTTTGAAAGGGTGCGGTGAGAGCCCGCTACATTCTTTGCTGCTTGGAGAAGCCTGTAATTGCTTCCAGCTTCTGAGGGATTCGCAAGGTCTCGCAGAATACTAGTTTTTAAAATGTTTATCAAGAATCTCCCCTGCACTTATCTAATCAGATGGTGCGAGTGAATTACTCAGCCCTTCCTCTATTAATGCTACCACACACGCTGTTCCAAATTTATCTTTGAAATGGCAAGGTCAGACGTGGCATCATCCGACAAAGAAGCAGGGATGAAAGTTAGTGTTTTACATCAACCGATCAACAAGGGGAGATTGTATACCTATACCGTTCCTTCATCCTACAGGGTGAGAGAGACTGAGACCCAGCATACAGCGAGGATTGCTGGAGGAGGTCTGAACATCTGTTGTGGTGTGCTATGTTCCCTTGTCCAAGGGAGACTGTCAGCGCCCAAAGCAGGGGGCCAGCTGTTAGGCAGCATCCAGGCTAAAGGATGTTCTCAAAACACTCTCTTCCCAAGAGAAGGCCCGCACTTTGAACAGTGTTAGAGACAACAGTGATCACTGCAATAGTGTATGTCGATTTGAGGAGACCTGTCTTTGATGTCCTACGGGTTAAAAGACGGTCAAAATGATCCATTTTCTCCTTTTGTGAACCTTGGCTCAGTGCAGCCCTGCAAAATATCCTCACTGACACTTCGCCTCCGTGTCAGCCAAACATTCCTTTAAGACAATGTGGGACACATTTCTCAATCTTGGCCCGTGAAGCCGATTCTCTAAGAGTATAAAAATGGATCCTATATGTGCTTTTCATCTCTTCAGGAAGTAGTAGTGCAGATGTATCCCCAATAAGAAGGAAAAAAATACATTCTTCAGCTGCACAGTTTAGTGAGTGATGGCGGCACGCACACACACAGACACACCAGCATCGCCTCACACCCTGTCACAACAACTAGGTCCAGAGAACTCACAGCTGCTAATGGACTTGGCACCACCGACCTGAGATGGAGGCTGTTTTGTTTATCATTAGGAGGAAAGATTGAAGAAGCAGAGCTATGTATGGGGAGAGCGAGAGCTAGACGTGATTCACTCTCTGTAGTTTCTTTAAAAATCACCATTCATCACAGCACTCAGGGGAGCAATAGTGTATTCAAATGAAACGTCTTCCCTGGACAGTTTACAATGTGAAATAAAAGGTTGAATGAGCGGAATTCAATACCAGAGAGGCAAAAGAGTAACACAGACAGAGACTACTTCAGCTTCAGTCTCTTAAAACTGAAGCAAGTAGGACGTTTCGGAGCAAAACCAGATGTTTGTGTGAGGGAAAACCAAAATGAATTCACCAGAGTTCCCTTTCCACAGTTATTTGGCAGAATTACGCATTCTATTGAGTCTTAGAACAGCGCGGCATTGCTTTGGTTCCCAACAAAACAAATACTAGGAAGCAAGCAATGGTCCTGGTTGAAAATCATAAGCTAAACCTATGAGAATTATTCCCTGAATAACAAAATTGCACACTGCGGGAAACATTATTTATTTGCCAATTCAATAATTTGACAAGCTGCTGTTTCGTTTTGTAAACTGATACGTCTGCATCATGTTCACATGTCAGCAGAGGTGGTGCATGTGCAAACAGGATTTAAGTCATGTTTAAGCAACATATCCTGATCCCTCTCTACATAATCATTTTTTACTAAGCCACACAAACACAAATAACACCTTTAATGCATTGCAGTGCTTTGCTCTTGTTCAAACATGGATGTTAAAATATATACAGTATGTAGAATGTCTATATTAGTTTCCTTGTAGGGGCAGTCAGCAGAGACAAGTATATATTTCAACAAAGCATCATCTGAGGTTGCAACTTCCCCTGACTTTATGCATGAGGATTTATGCCAACGCAGCCACTTTACAGTATGTGACTATACCCTCAAACATCCCACTGCTGAGTGTGTATGGCCACTTTTGCAGCTAGAGATAAATGTAGCGCTGATTAAACTTCAATAACCAAATGCCACTAAGTGAATGTTTGTTAGAGCTTACCTGCTTCCCCATGGTTGCGGTAGTGAATGTCTCTCCCTGGTGAATACTTGACTGAGACACAATGTGATTGTCAGGCAGCTGATATTTCCCCTGAGGTGAAACAGACAGGAGACAGGAGGTTGAAGGTGTTCTGTCTGCCTGAACACTCCCCTCCATTGGGGTGTGTACACATACGCATACCTCATTGACACACACTCTGCTTCTCCTCTGCTGCAGGTTTACACAGGAGCGTGGAAAGCCGAGAAGAATACCTCACCTTGTGGGAGGTTGCAGTGAATAGAATGCTGCAGGAGAACATTCACTATCCCCACACATTACCATGATAACCAGACTACAAACATGGAATGTCACTTTTCTTGTTCCAGCATCGGCGGCGGTGGCACTGTTTTCGAGTTGGTTTCCAAATTTTCCACTGTTCTAAACTCAAATGTCAGATAGGTCGACAGAAAAGCATGTGAATGTGTGTGTGTGTAAGGCTGTATCTGGTAGTGATAAATCAAGTCAGCATCTGATAATAGGGATAAATAGCTTTTCCACTTGGCCGAAGGCAGCTCCATTGGGTTATCAAAGCAGAGACCAAGAACAGAAAAATAAGACTCAAGCTCAAGGATCCAACGCAGCCAGCAGGCAGAGGACAGCAAGAAAAACTTTGTTATTAAGCAAGAGAGAATTGTGTTTCTCCACCCTAATGAGAGTTCACTCTGTGTGATAGATGAGTCACTCCGACAACACAATTCAATTCTTGCAATGGTGAGATCATATTTTAGGTATTGGGTGTACATCCCGTAAGTGAAAAGTAGTCAAAGTTGCAACAGATTACTGCCAGACCCGACCTAACGCTGAGGAATTTCCCCGTTTCAAATCCTCTAATAAAATTAAATTACTGCTTACTATCAAGGTAGATCGTCTGCTTGATTATTAACTGCTTGCATTTTCTTTGATGCATAAACCGGATGATTATATGTTGGGAGAATGATTTAATGCCATGTGTCTTCCACTGTGTCTGAGCAGCAGTTTTGCCTGCAATCAGGGTACATGGGGGAATTACATGAAATGTTAACAAACCCAACCTAGAGCACGTTGTTTCCACTCAGAGCTGCCAGTATCAACAACCTGAATATGATCTATTTACCAACATCTCCTGAATGTGAAACTCAGAGGATTGTCTGTACAGTTAAACCATCAAAATGTCCATGCTTAAAGTTAAGTCATAACTATCAAGACACAAGGGCTGTATCTTTTAGGTCAGTGGTTCCCAAACTGTGCTATGTGCACTACAGGTGGTACCTAAAGTGCCCCCTGATGGTATGCCAGATGATTTCAGATAGCAAAAATAATTTAAATCTATTAAAATTCTGTAATCTTGGTCGATTCTTCACAAATAAAATGTGTTCATATATCAATATATGTTTTCGTTTATTATTCTGTTTTTAATTAGTAAACATTGTTTTTGTTGGAAACTCCTCTCCCCCCCCTCAAATTTAGTGCGGCAAACTTTGTGAGGTTTTTCTGTGATTTTTCTTAATTGGTGGCTTGTTAGTGAGGTGGTGCATGGATGTTTTCGTTTGCTCAGAGGTGGTAATTAGTACAAAACTTTGGTTTCTGACAATATAATACCCCTTTCTGCTATTTTTTGGCCTTTAAAAACATACAATTAGGCACCAAAAGATTCACATTTGCTCTCATGAAGGCTGGAAATGTACACAGTAATGGTAAATCTATGGGGATTCTTGAGTGCAAACATTTTTGAGAGTGCAAATAATAAATTACAGGGGAATGGGGCAACAAGTTTTAAATTACACTTTTAGAAAACAAGTCTTGGTGTGTACGTAACTGTCCTATAAAACAATTCTGTTGATTAGCAGCTGTGGAGAAAAACATCTGGATACCGAGCAGCGCCTGATGTTGGTGAGAAGAGGGAGTCATTGTTTCAGCCACACAATTCTTTCACTGTTGCGCAAGTTGGAAAGCTTGCCCGTCCGAAACTGCCTTTTGGTGACTGTCCTGAAACATAACGCTCACACATTTTAAACAACAAACCAGTCACCGACCAGCCTGCCAACTAACTGACAAGTTGAGGTTGACCCAAACTGATCTGCTTATACGTAGCCTGTGCTTTATCACGTGTATTCACAGAGAGCAGAAGAAAACACTGCTGCAGTATGGACTGTGAGAGCCATGAGGCATTGAGGACAACAACCACATACAACCTACGAATGCGCAGATCAGACGACTCAATAACAGTCATCAACAACCTGAGCATGTCCACGCTTGTTTTTCTCAAGAGTATGTAGTCACACTGTCAAAACAACTAATAATCAAATATCTTGCAATTGCAGCACGAGGCAGAGCAAATGGGATGAAATGACATCCTTTGAGCTGGTATACCTGCTGCTCTGGTGTTTCTTTTTAGAGATTCTTGCAAACACAAGAGAAAAAGGTTTGTGAGTCCTGGCCATGACAACTGGTCCTTTCTAACCAGACATAAAAACAATCAATTTGGAAGGCACTGAAATAAAATGAAAAAGATCCTAAGAATGGCCAAAAGTCCTCAACATTCAATAATATGTGTGTGATTCTGAAAAAAATCTCTGACATAACAGAAAATAGCTCTCAGCTCTTCAAATAACAGGAGCCAATCAACAATTACACCCAATTACTTAAACAGGTCTTATCAGTGAAGCAGTGGGTATCTAAAAATACTGAACTGGACGAAGCCAAAAAGCTTAATGCAATCACTGTTAATCCTTTAATCTTGAATTTTTGTGATAATTAACCTCATTACCACAGCCATGACTGTGCAAGTATCTCCAAAAGGCCACTCTCTTTTTGAAACTTGTGTCCTTCATTTCTCTACAAAATATGTCCTCCATATTCAATTTGAAAAATGATGGGCATTGTGTTGATTCATTTCTGCCCCTCATTTCTAACTACCAAGGGATGTGTGAAAGGCATTTTCACATACAGCGGAGGACAAATCAATCAGCACAGAATGCCTCCTTGTCTCAGCTTTCCAAATTAATTCAAATGCATCTCAACGCTAACTAACACTGATGCAGTGATTGATGACACTAGACATAAAGGTACACTCCTTGATTTTGTTATAGTGCTTAATCGGTCCCAAAATCTCCCCCTGCACGGTTCACACTTGACCTTCAAAACCCAAACAGTGAGCCAGAAGGACATTGTGGGATTCTGGGCTGCTAATTGGTGTTACAACATCAAGCCACGTGTCTTGTAGGTCAGAGAGCACACATCAACACATGTATGCCAACACATGCAATTGTACAGCAAAATGTTAAGCAGTCCAGGCTTGGTGTCTAAAATGACAGAAAATGAACCGATGCTGAATATAAAGTGTGGTGTGTCAAGCCAACCAAAACCTTAATGAGCTCCACTGAGCTGTCTTGGCTCTGCAGAGATTTGTCTATCAATTTCAAGCTCGAGCTCACAGAGAAAACACCATGACCGGGACTCTTGTTACTGGACATTCAGCCTCACTGGTAGTTGTGACCTTCATCTGTCCTCCCTGCAGCTGCTGCTGATGCCAGTGGACCCAGACAGCATGGACCCCCTGTAGGGATCTGCTGCAGCTCTCTGCCAGAGCATCAAATTATGTCCATCAAAGCTGCAAAGATGTGAAATGAATGATTTGACGCTGATCATTCATTTCACATCTTTGCAGCTTTGAAGATCGGAAGAGCACACGTCTGTTC
>OMOW01071198.1:1507-14802 GCA_900312555.1 Lamprogrammus exutus
CTCTTTCCCTACACGACGCTCTTCCGATCTCAGATTGCATTGTATAGAACTCACACCATTTGGAAAAGTGCTGCACGTGAATTCCCCTTTTCCATTGACCTTTTGACCCACAGAAATTGTTTTAATGTCATTGTGTGCATACATTATGATAACTGCCTGTAATATCATAAACCTGGATACTAACTTTTTTTCAAGAGCAGAGCAAATCCTGTTTGCTCTGTAGCGTTGGTTGGTTTTAGATGTCTTAAACATTGAAAGCTTTGCTCTTTGTGTCTTGTTTCAATCCAGATATTCCATACCGTGTTGTTATAATACCCATGAAGAAGCTTAGCATCGCAATGGCAACCGCTAACCCATGGGTGTGTGTGTCTGGAGAACTGGGTGACTCAGGAGTTAGGCAGATCCCGAAGAATACACAAGAGATTTTTTTCCAGGTCAGTATACGTCCTTCACAATGTGCTCGACATATGCAGAAAACAAGGACACACTCAGAGCTGCTCTCACTCGGGTTTGTGTGTTTTTCAGAGTAAGAACCTCGGCAGGCTGAGCACTCTGCAGCTGGGACAGGAGAACTCTGGCTTACTGGCTAAGTGTTTGATCGACTCTGTCATGGTGTACAATGAGATCACGGGACACACCTACAAGTAAGATTCTCTCTGCGCCATTGGTCTCTTTAGTTAACACTGATTCCGTCCACATATCTCACAGTGTGATAATGTGTAGACAACATAACGACAAAATAGAACTGCTCCCAATACCTGATGATTACAAGAACATGGAAAGTCATGAGTATGAACTCTGCACACTCACCAAACTATCCAAATTTTTGTGTCAGATTTAATGAAATTCTGGGTCTCCTTACTTGCCAGGTTCCCATGTGGTCGCTGGCTGGGGAAGGGCGTGGGCGACGGCAGCTTAGAAAGAGTTCTCATTGGTCAGCTGGTGTCCCCCGGTGGGGAAGAGGACGCTGGAAGGTGGACGGGGACACCTCCAGAGCTGGCCTCTCCATCTCAAAGTGTACGGGCAGTGCTGGGATCATTTGGCGGCCGCAGCAGTAAGAACAGACAAAGGACACATTCTTTTGTACAATAGCTGACCTACTTGCTGGCTTACTACAAAGACGGATTCTCCTCCTGCATCAGCTTCCCTCTCGGTCACTGTTCCCCCTCCCTCATCTCTGTGTCATTCTTCAACCTGCTGTTTCTATCTTTAACTATTCTGTCTGTCTGAATTCATCCTCTTAGGAATGCTGGCCGTTGAAGTACAAGAGGACATGAGGGAGGCAGCGAATAACCTTGTTAAACACTTCCACAAGCCAGAGCAAGAGGTACGTGATTGAAATGTGACCCAGCTCTTCACTTAAGCTTTTTTTTGCGACGGTAAACTTTAAATGCGTGTTCAGCAGAGAGCACAACGGTAATAACAGCATGTAATGTCTCCTACGTGGAATGGAAATGAGGTGTAATAAAGGTGATCTCTAATAGCTCATCGTTATGCAACCAAGCTAAATGCGGAGCGTAATTTCATTACAAATCACATGAGCATCTCTCTGTCTCTGTTGTTTATCTCCAACATGGTTCATTACCCCAGTTCCTCCAGCCTGCATCTCATTTGTGTTATTTCTGTGTCAGAGTGGCCTCTCTCCTCTCAACAGCGCGTTAAAATCACCGGAGAGACTTGATAGATCACTATAGATTAACTCTAATGGGCCTCTAGTTCATTGTAATTGTGTTTTTATAGCAGGTACTTGACTACTCGGCCCTCGGGATGATCTCATGCACAGGCTTTAATGCAGGAGTTTCAACTCGTTGAATATTATTTCTTCCTAGTGAGGGATGAATGAAAAAAGAAATGCAAAAAATAAACAAATTGTTCACTGCTGTGGGTGGTTTGGCAAAAACCGCAGTGTCCTCTATTACTCCAGAGAGAGACATTCACTGAATGTGAAAGACGAGCCTTTTGCTTTAAGTGCCTCCATTAACTGCTCCCATTTCTGTGCTGTCAGAGAGGAAACTTGACAGTCTTGTTATGCGGCGAGGGGGGGCTGGTGCTTTCCTTGGAGAAGTTCCTCCTTCACGGCTTCAGATCCAACCGTCTCTTCCAGAGAAATGTGTTTGTTTGGGAATTTGTTGGTAAGTATTGCAAGTGCGAATCCATTGACGCGTCCAGTGAACATTAAAAAGTTATGTTACGTTTCTATCTTCTTGCTGTCTCCACCTAGTGGCAGTGAATATAAATTTCACATATGGCATACAACGCGGCATGGTTTGGGTGTTTTACTGTGAAACTGCTGTATTCATATACACTAACGGATGTTAATGTCATCAACTTTCTCTCAGAGAAGGCAGTAGTTTTCATGGACACAGCTGATCAGATGGGTGACCTGCATGGATCAGCTTCTGACTCGCTGTGCCACTATGTCAATGCTATTAATGCCTCACCACGAAACATTGGCAAAGAGGGAAAGTTCCAGCTGTTCGTCTGCCTGGGAATCAGGTGAGAGTTCAAACAATTGCACAACCAAAAATAAAATCGATATCCAAGGGAAGGAAGCAAAAGAAAAACACATTCTGAGTGTTAAAAAAAAGATACGGTTTGAAAATATACTCCCTGGAATCTGGTTTAAAGCATCCTGGTCAGTATATTGTGTAGTGCAGAGTTCACACCGTTTCCTTCCTGAGGCCCCAGAGGATGTAGCCTCCAAGGTTTTCTCAGCCTGACCCATTTACGACACATATACAGTAGTTGTGTGTGGGTAACGTGTCAGCCTACATCTTCGAGTGTTTGGGTACCTATCAGAGAAAACCTACCTACCTACCTACCTGCTCTTAAAAAAAATCAAAGTAAAAGGCTCTGTTTTAGCTGTAACTGTACAAATATATCCATGTTTCCATCCATCCATTCTCATATGAGCGAGTTTCCAATTCACCCAGTCAGGATCAATAAAGGTTGGTGTAAATCTACACAACCGATATAGTTGTCGGAAATTTATAGGTATGGGCACAATCGGGATTTCTGTGGTGCAAAAGGTAGATATTTGGTAGAAGATCATTTTTTGTAAATGTACTGCCAGATTAAGTATGTTTATCGATGATTACCAATGCAAGAAAGGCAACTAATTTAATTATTGTAGATCCTGTTCTGTGGAAGTTCATTGGTCCTTTTAAGATGACATGACTAAGGCCCCATTGTCTTTCAGTCAGTTAACCATCAGATGTAAAATTAAATGCTTACATTCATTATGCATTTATGGGACCACACTATCATTGACCGTTGACTTGTTGGACTTTGCAGGGATCGCCTTCTGTCTCAGTGGCTCCCCTTGCTGGCCAAATGTCCCCTGACGACACGGACGTACGAGGAGGGAGCTCTGCTGCGGGACCCCGCCGCTGTGCACTCCGTCTCACGCATCCTACACACACTCCATGAGTTCACCATCACCCTGGAGACGGCTCTGGTGAAAGGGGTTGACCTCTGACCTTGACAGATAAGCGCTGTGGGACACAGAGTTCAGCCCCTATACCCTGTAACCTACTGCGGGAAGGTTAATGGTTTGAAATGTGATAATTGAGAAATGTCTGGGGTCGGCATGGTCAGACTTTGTCGTGGTAAGAACAACAGACTTGATGACCTCACTGGGATTTTAGGATGGATATGGGTTTTGCTCCAAATGTTTTGCCTTGTACACTGATGTAAATGTCTTATACAGTATTTGCTTCAGGAAATATTGTTTTGATTTTTTTTTTTCTCTTTGCTTGTTTACACTGTGAAATTCTGTCTCCTCAATAAATAGACAGTCAATCCTAATCTCACATTAGAATCAGTAGAAACAGCTCACACCTATTTCCATGACCTTAAGACGACTATAACTTTCCTCCTACTGCTGTATTGCTTGTACTTGAACTTAAACTAAGCACATGCATGGCCAAATTCTTGTTTCTCTCAGTGTGGTGTGATTTCAGAACTCAGGCCTTACTATATAAACTACTTTTCTCGGCTTTATTTATTAGATATCTTAGTAAATATACTCTATCAAAAATATTATGATGCTTTCACTGTACTGTGTAATGTCTGGCTTGTTCCTCATTGTTGAATTCACTTTGGGGTCACAAACTGTACGGGGTTGTTTGGCTCTTGAAAACCTGTTTGGTGACACTAAAACCAAACTAGTGTCCTAATTGTGTCTGTTTAAATGGTCTTTGTCACTTTATTTCTCTCATGGTGTATATTTTGCTCCTTTGAATCTTTGTGTCCATCTGTGAATATGTTGTGATGAATTTGAACTATTTTATGTATAAAGGCATCTTGTTTGTGTTGTAGTAAAACATTAGATTTCACTATGGGTACACTTTACTGATTATGTGGATAGTATTCATGTTGTTTCTAAACTGTTCAATTGTCTTTGCAAGACGTTGAATAGTGCACAGGTTCTTGGGGGGAAAAAAGTATTCTGTTGACGCCGCGTTTAATTTAGCAGTTGAAAAACTATGAAAATGCGGTTTCCTGCACTGTCTGCAAGCACTATGTAACCCACAATGACCAAGCCTCTATTACCAGATATAGATTAGAGAAAGCAATAATGAACTGTTGTTATTTATGAAATGTGCTGTCCAAGATTAAAGTTGATATTGAGATAACTGACATTTATTTGTACTTTTATGCTATTTAGCTTACATCTCTGATATCTGAGTGTATACTCTTGCATAGAGCCCAGTGATTTACAGCTGCTAAACAGTTTTCTGCACTTTGTCATTGGACATGGGATGTTGGTGTTTACAAATAATTTTCTTTTAAATTTTTTTGTCGACCTGAAGCAAGTTTGATGTATTCTAAACTCTGCATTGTCTGACACCTTGTGTCAGGGGCTCCTTAGATCAGTAAATATAGTGTAACTGTGTTCTTTGGAGACTCTTACTGCTTGGTTTTGTTCAAGCCCTCATTTTATATGGTACGACAAACTGGCCTGGTAGGCTGCACATTACTTATTTTCTAAACCTGGCCATTGTCTGTTTTATCATATAGTATTACAGCCATTGCAGAAAAGCAGCCTCAAACAGGTGTAAACACAATGCATCCTGAATACCTGTGCAATCTAATGTAATCCGATATAGAAACTCTGCAGTAATATATTCTACCTTTGTGAAGTGTATAATATTGGATTTTTGGAGGAGATTCAGAAAGGTGATATTTGAGGCTATGGTTTGTAATGTATTGGATTGCATTGTACTGAAGGGTGTTGCTGTCACTCTTGTATGGGGTGGACAGCAACAAGACTATTTATTGCAAAAAGGAAAAACTCTTTAACATGTAAGGAAAATAATGAAGGAACACTCAAAAGAGGCAACTCAAAGAGCAATCTCCTCTCCTTAAACAGCCAGGTGTGCAATAGAAGCTTTAAGTGAGGATGCAAATACAAGAAAGGAAAACACAGTGACCAGTAAGAGATCTTAAACATTCAATAATAATGTAGTAAATCCCAAAGAGAGTTTAGTGAGTTAGTCCAACACAGGAACAAGCAGAACTTCACACTGTATTTCCAAAGTCAAGCAGGTGGCTGGGAATATGGTGAAAGGTCCGTCAGGGGGGTCTGTTAGTTTTTCCTGTTAGTTTGACCACCCAAGGTGTCCATTACAGCCACGTTTTCAAATGACTTTCAGAATAAATAATTGAATAAATACCGCACGTTTTATCACGTAGCATCGAGCTGACGCTGCGTTAAATTATGTAACAACGGGGCGTGGGTCTTTAAGAGGAAAAGAGTCGTGTTTGTGTTAAAAATACAGTTGATATAGGTGCTGTCGATGCTTCCGTGAGCACTGAGAGGAGGCCATGTTTCAGCTTTTATTTACCACTCCATCACTGACCGCGCAGTGACAAACAAAGCGCATCTCTGCTCGCACAGACCGCAGGCCCGCGCGCAGACAGACCGGCCATCTGGCGTTCTGTAGTAAAACTACAGGCCCCGCCCCTCTGCTTACATTCTCCAATGTGCCATAGCAACCGGAGCCGAGCCCCCTGTTCCCGCGCAGCCTTCCCTTCCTTATAAGGTCAGTAGAATGCAGACGCACGGCTACGTCACACGGCGTTTATGTAAATGTATTTGATTGAAGAAAAAGAAAAAAAGCTTCTGCTCTACTCTGAAATGGAGGTGTGGATAAGGCGCATGCGCACTCGGTCCACAACTAACCAGTCCCGTCCACAAGCGCAGACATCAACAAGAGAGCGGGTTACCGATGCGGGCTGATTTTCATAATAGTCAGATCGTAACGACTCGGTGTAAAGATCACCACTTTCCATCAACTTCACGCAACTTACGCAAAGGTAATGAATCTTTCGTGTTTGGTTTGGTGTTTGGTGCTTTGCGGGATTTGGGAGTCTTAGCTGTGTTTTTCAAATGTGTAATTCAAAACAAGCTGCGAGTTGTCTCTGAACAATTGCTCTTTTTGGGGCCTGCAGTAGGACCAGCCGAGCTTGAACCGTGGGTCACCTTTAAATAGTTTCTCTTACTAGACTTATTGATATACACTTTTAAGTAAAACGGTGGACGTGTTTAATGTGTGTTAGAATGAGCGTCGTGTGTAAGCATTACGAGCAAGAATGGCTGTGGTTACTGATGAAGTGAATTTGGTTGTTAAGAGGCTCTCGCTCATTTTCTTGCTTCAGAGGTGTGACTAAAGTGGTTTATATGGCGCAATAGTTTAGGAAATAAAGTACACTGGTATAATGTATGTATGCCCACGCTGTGACTGTAGTACTGCACCTTCAGTCTGCAGCTAAATAAACCAAGTTGTATCTCTCACGCCCACCCGGAGCACAGATGCCCCTGAACACGCGGGCGCTGCTGTCAACAAAATACTGCAAACAACTATTTATGAACGCTCTCCGATACTTAAACTAGGTATAAATGATCTGTAGTGTTCAACAACACGATATGAGCCGACTTTAAGCAACCGCCGCTTTGAAGTTCGTGCACATGTAGTTGTCGGTGGGCTGTTGCAGTGACGCGGTTCTGGAATAACAAAGAGTAAAGATCAAATTACACCACAATCCGAAAATAAATTGCTCTTAGAAATGGAATTAGATAATTTTTTCGAATCGTGTTTGCATTAGTTAGTTAATGTCGGTGTGTAAAGTTAGGGTAGGGTAGGAAAGAGTGTATCGTCGAGCAGAGGACGGTCATTATAAAATGGGTGCGCAAGAAGCAGGTCGTGTGGCATGCCATGCTTCCTCGCTAGAGTGGGCGGTGAAACTGACGACTTTTCCCTCGATAAAAACACGTGCATTCCGCCGTGTCCTCTGTTATTTCTCAAACGGGGGCGTTATTCACGAAAGTCTCCGTTGCTTTCGGGAGTATTTGTACATTTAACTTTTAAAATTAACACGTTTTTAGCTGAAAATCGCATCACTCCCCCTTATCCACACTGCCTCCGCCTTTGAAGTGTGTTGCCATGTTGAGTTGCGTCACATACTGTATTCTGCTGCTACAGCAGAGATCGTCTCCATTCCGCAAGATGAGGCCCTTGACGCTGATAAACTGGCATTTTAACCACTGGTCACTGGTTTTATTTGCAAGTGCGTGCACATATTTAAATATTTAGCGAAACCTATTGAAATCAGATTGTAGTCATGCTTGGAAGGGTTGGTCATAGGCTGTCAATATTTGTTGTTTGATGACTTTAGTTGTAACAGATTTGTGGTTTTTTTTGTCGGTAAATACTTAAAGGCCTACACAGTTTTGTCTTAGTTGATGATAAACAGCATTAATTAAGTTACGTTTCCAGAATGATTTCTGGAATGATCTAGACACTTCTATGAATTATTTTCAAAATCAGTGACTTCCAACTTGCTTTAGCTTTGACATCTACACTAGTGTGCTGAACACAAACTATTCCATGCTTTGACAGATATCATTTTCGACATCAGAAGACATTTTACTTATCTAGTTATTTCCCTATACTTCCAATCTTTGGGCTAGGGTGAAAATGATCGGAGTGGGAGGTGTTAGTTTTTTTTTCCTGTTCTGTGTCTGCTCTCTGTGGCGCTGCACTGTCAGAAGACCCCGAGGACTGATGGCAAGAGAGAACCCAGTCTGGGGGGCGCGGCTCGCAGTTTTGCCGCAGTTCAGGTCCACATGTGCGGTGGAGATTACTTTTTGCCTAGCAACATAAATCACAAGTCCTCCACATAATCGGCGCGCTTACTGCATCCCGAGTGAATCCTCCCCGTTACATCTCCGAGAGGATTCGCGATTTTTGCATTTATTTATTTTTTTGCATTCTTTGTCATTACAACCTCACATTTTGTAGTTTGTTTCTGAGCACTGCAAATCATTTGTATCGTGCGGCCTTAAGGCGTTGGACTGAACCCGAGTTTATTTTAATTCCAAAATAAAGCGTGCGAGCATAGCAGCATGGCGATATGATCTGTCTGACACGCTGTCTGACTGCTGACCTACTTCCCCCATTTGGGTCAGATGCTCCAACGCAGTCGCTTTCACTTATTCACACACATTAAATCTGTAGGAAAACCAAATGTCTGAACTAGAAATATGGGTCTGCAGGTGATTCATTCATTTTACACGCTGAGCAGAGCTTGAGATATTTGGACGATAAATCACTGCTGTTTCACACGCAGATGTTTGGCTTTCACAAGCCGAAAATGTACCGGAGTTTGGACGGCTGCTGCATCTGCCGCGCCAAGTCGTCCAGCTCTCGGTTCACGGACAGCAAGCGGTATGAGAAAGACTTCAGGAGCTGTTTCGGGTAAGACACAGTGGAACACGTGGGCTTAGTGTGAGGGAAAAGTGTCATATCTGCACATACACACTTGGTCTGTCTGTTTATTTTCTGTAACTGTGTTGGAAGGTTGAGCGAAAGCCGCACTGGAGACATCTGTAATGCCTGTGTGCTGCTGGTGAAACGATGGAAAAAGCTTCCAGTGGGAACCAAGAAGAACTGGAATCATGTAGGTGACTCTAGATCATACAGGAGCATTTCCATAGTGATTCTATAAAATAAATGTTTTCTAGAATCAGTGTTTTACTAGTGGGGGAATCTGCCTTATTCTGTCTTGTTTCATTATACTTAAAACTCTTTCCAGCCTGTACATTTGTCAGTGCTTTACATATATGTAAAAAAACCAAAAACAATCCAAATCTAAATTAATCAGATTTTTCTGTGTGTGACAGTGCTCTGTTCATTGTGTAGAGTAGATCAAAGGTCAGAATGCACAGATTCTGTCAACTTATTTCTCCATATATGAAGAATAATAACTGTGCAGTCAGAGGACACACATGTTGTTCTCAAACAATCTCATTTTATATCAACAAATATTCCCTGGTATTTTTTTCTTTGGCCTGTTTCTTTAGTCATGCTTGAAATTGGAAAACCACTCACAGCAGTAATATTTCTCTCCTCTTCCATCCTCTCCTCTCCTCTCCACGCAGGTGGTCGATGCCAGAGGAGGTCCAAGCCTAAAAATAACATCCAGGCCAAAGAAGATAAAGTCCATCTCCAAGAAAGCGAGGCCGAGCCAGATCAGCAGGCTGCAGAAGGAACTTAAAAGAAACAGTCAGTTCTGCATTTTCAGCTTTGATTTGTCATTTTATGATAAATGTTGTAACGCCTCTCACGTTTGCTCCTTAAAGGGATAGGCTTTTTTTGGTCATACATTCCCTATGCAAGATTATTTTGCACTGTATTTTAGCATACCTTATCACCTCACCTCATTTTCCTGTGCGTTGTTCTGTTCACCAGATTCAGATGCCCACAGCACCACCTCCAGTGCTTCTCCAGCTCAATCTCCCAGCTACAGCAACCTCTCAGATGATGGGTCTGACACTGAGCTCAGCCCAGGATCCAGCCGATCCCCCGTTTTCTCCTTCTTGGACCTCACCTACTGGAAGAGGTAAGTCGGAACATACCGAATATTTTGGATACAAAAGTAAAGTATATGACATTTAATAAATTGCTAAAGCATGCCTTTGACTGTTTATCATGCTTATCCTTGTCCAGGCAAAAGGTTTGCTGTGGAATCATCTACAAGGGGCGTTTTGGGGAGGTGCTCATCGACCCCCATTTGTTCAAACCCTGCTGCCGCAACAAACAACGGCAACAGGTGGCGCAGCAGCAGCAGGAGGAGGAGGAAGACGAGGAGGACGAAGACGAAGAGGAAGACGTGGAGGTAGAGGAGAGCCAGGTAGGGGCTGGCGTCAGTGGGCAGAAATCACAGATGGAAGAGGAAGTGAAGGAGGCGGCAACAAGTGAGGAGAACGCAGTGGCTCCTCAGCTCTGCGTTACCATGACAACACCTCCAACCAGGAATGAGGTGGTGATGGAGCAAGGGTGGTAACATTGCAGTCGCCCACACACGTATACACACACATCTCTGAAGAAGAAATCTTGGGGTGCTGTTGTTTCTCGAGCACTTAAAGAAGTTGCCTCAGATTGCCTTCTGTCAAAAAGCAGCTGAAAATCCTTTGGTCTCCTCCATAATAAAGTTGGAGGTTTGTTTATTTTGTTTAAATGGTAACTTATGAACTTTTGTGTTTCCACTTTGTCTCTTTTTGTATTTAAGCTTCTTCTCATTCTGGTGATGGACCATCATCTGTGATACTCAGATAAAATGCTGGAGCTCTAGTTTGCTGGTACATTCAAAACATTTTCGTCCAAAACACAATGCATTCACTTTGAGAAAACAAATTACTACTTGAAAGTCATTTCAACAATTCAGAAGTAGAGCTGAATCCATTTTCAAAAATCAGAGAACATAACAAGTGGAGTAAGTTAATTGAGAGCAGGATAGACGGATATGTCTTCTTCAGAAAAGCTTTGATGAAGGTGCAGTGGTGCTGAAACGACAGTTAATGGTATAAAGTTTACGCTGCATATCAGTCTAATGTGAAGCGCTTATCTGCTCTGAAGTTTAATGCTAAGTCTTGTGCAGTCAAGCACACTTTTTTAGGCTCGAGTGCGGGAGCGACACTGTAGACCCGATGTCAAACTTTTTTCATTTTGTAAGCATAGGTGTTAAGATGACTAATATAACGTGATTAGTTTTACTTTCTTAAGAGTAGTTGTCTCTGTTTTTAAAAATGGTTGCTATGTCATTTTGGAATGAATGACATGATACATGGACAGACAGACCTGTACAGTTGCCCTTGTGTTTGTGTCTCTACATTGACGTACACTCCTAGCAAACGGTTTGTAGACTGGATTAGTGTCTGTGTGCGAATAAATGGGTCCCATTGAAATAAGGCCTATTCACAGCTTCAACAGCAAATACACCAGCCTTAATTATGTGTCATAGACAGTGCAAGTATTAATTCTGGATTGGTATTAAGGATCAAAAAGGGACAGTAGCTATGTTTATCATGGCCTCAGCAACGCATAGTGCATTTTGCATGAATGGCAAACCCAAACAACATGAAGACCCAATGATCTGATGCATGAGTCTACTAAATTGCATGGCCTTATATAAACTGTAAATCTTACTTTTATTTTTTTGAATTCATTTCTCTGAAGTTTTAACTTATTTTTATATGTAAAAAATAAAAAGGAAAAATAAAACATGTCTTTGCATAATAATACCACACAATACAACAGCAAAACATGCAATCGGTCTATAGTCATTCAACAATATTCATATCAGTGATCTCTGTCATTCCCGGGTCGGTAAATGGTAAAAACTTTATACAAGCTGAAATTCTATGCCATTGCCTCTTACATACCACAAAGGTGTTGTGATATATAGCCTAATATTACTTTATTTATCAAATGGAAGCCAAAGCACATTGAAATTCACCCAACGTCAAATCAATGCAGGTTTTCTATGGACACTTGTACTTGTCCACAGTCATTTGTATGTATGTTTATGGTATTCTAAAAAGAACACTAATATGAAATTTCATACATGTGATGTTGTAGTTGGGAGCTCTGGGTGTGTTATGTACATATGGGGTTGGGTGAGCGTTATTGCTCTTTTATGGGTTCCATTATTTATTTATTTCATATTTATTTGTATCACTGCATCCTTGCTTAAAAGTGTAATACTATGAATTCTGATCATCTTTAGATTATACGTAGTATGGTTTTGTACATCAGTACTTAATCGAATGTAATTCTCAAAACAGGCTTTGTCTAGCATTGCCCTGAATTACTGGTTGTCAATATTTGTGAAATGTTTTAAGTATTTATTTACTCATCAGTTGAGTTGCGTGCAACCTAACTTATTCTGTACCATCACTCTGGATCTGTATGTAGACTGAGACATAGATTAGATTGCAACCACACTGTAGTTTTTCCCTTTTACCTTTGTAGCCTAAAATGTTATGAAATAGTAGATTAGCTAACACTAGACTTGCATGTACACTTGCTATGCATTTACTTAGCCTACAAGTTAGACAAAGCAGTTTTGTATTTTTTATACATCATGTACTTTTTTTACTTGTCCCTTAATAAAAATACTTTTGTGAGTTTTATTCAGTTCATTGTGAGCCTTATTTGACTTATTGGAAACATAAACTCAAGATGGTGATCCATATCATTCAACAATACGATCACATTTGGAATGATTTACTTCATCTCATTAAGAAGACGTATTTTCATGACAGTGACTCGTATATAATTGTTATGTCTGATTTATAGTATTTGAGGCCTCATTTTGCTCATCTCATTCAATGTAATAATGAATTAATTTCTAAGGTACATATGAAAAAGATACTGTAAATTTGTTTATTTTAATGTTTTCTATTTCTGTAGCTCAAAAAAGATTTCATTTCCGACAAACCAAAATTATTGAAAATTATAATTAAATGCTGCACAAGTGAACTGAATCATAAATAGCTACACACAAGCGATTATCTCATTCACCCAGTAGATGGCAGACTTTGGATAATTGCAGTCCATTATGAAGTGGGCTTCATGAAAATATGGATCCTACAAGGATTCTGAGAAGAAACTCAGACGGGTTTAGACAATAGATTAGAAGATTTTGTTAAACATTACAATTTAGATGATTGATTTTAGTCACAAGGTACCAGTACCTCACCAGTGCAAGTAAAACAAGTACCAGTAGGTTTAATCACAGTGTTGACTTCTCTTCATTAGTCTAGATGCATGTCTCAACTCATTTTTAGTGCTTTAGTCATCAGTGATCTTAATGTTCATATGTAATAAAGGCAAATCTTGAAAGATTTCCACTTCAAGAATATAAGCATCACCCCAAACCCCAGCCTCCCCTGACCCTCCTCCCACCCCCCTGCCCCACCCCTTAAATGTGCCCTTTGGGTGTTTCTA
>OMOW01071340.1:4753-16080 GCA_900312555.1 Lamprogrammus exutus
TCCCCCCAGCATCCTTGCCCCGCCCCCCCAGAAAACAACTGTGCCAGAAAACTGAATTTTTTTTTTTTTTTTTAAAGGCCTACCACTTTCACACACTCTTAATCTCATCTGCTGTCTTTGGGGACTCAGGCAGTCACTGTTGGCCAACCGCCATGCAGTCCCACTCTGTTTATCTGTTTGTAATCGCTGCCTTTCCTCTGTGGGGACAAATGGAATCCAATCAGTCTAGCTAAGGAATGACAGGGTCACAGGCTCGACTCAATGGCTGGCTATCTATTTGTCATTGGTGTCAAATGATGGGGTGGTCCAACATGGTGGCGGACCAACAGATCAGTCAGGTGTAACATTGGCAGACAGGGAGAACAAGGGAGAGACAGAGAGAGATAAAAGAGAGAGAGGAAACACACAGCGCAACATGGAGCATGGGTTATCAAGATGAACAACAGGGTGCAAAGATGTGTGCACATGCATTTCCATAAGTTCAAGCTTGCACACACACACACATTTCCATACTTGCATTCAAATACAAAATAGAGTGCAAACAAACAAGCACACGCACACACACAGTCTACTCTGAAGTTAAAGAAGCAGAGACACAAACATAAATCAGTGGACACAAAAACACAGTTAAAAGGTGCCACGCACAGGTACACACACACACTTGTCTCTGACAGTTAGTTGTCTAGAGTATTGTGGTGACAGCGGCGGGGTTCTCATCATCATAAAGGGGAACTGTTAGCTACAGGAGCGGGTAGAGGCCCCACAGGCCCCCCCCATCTCAATGTGACCCCTATTAACAACACCCAGGGTATCTGAGTGTGAAATGAGCAGTGTGTGTGTCTGTGTGTGTGTGTGTTCATTCCTTTGTCCTCTCCCTCTCCGTCCATTCATATTCTAAATTCTAAAACAAAAGAGCACATTATCAAGGAGCATTTCCTAAAATGAAGACCACAGCTCACATCCACTGTCTTGTACAATGTTAATGCACCAAGCTTCCTGTCAATCTTGTGCTCCATTTTAGTCACTCGTGACCAAAATCCTAAAATACTCCTACTTTATTAATCTCAACCCTGTAAAAAACAACAATCCAGCTTCTCTCCTCGGGGAACATGGATGTTGAGTAGGTCTGGTAGATACTGCCGATCTTCTCACCAATCGTATTGTTTGTTTACAGCTATTGGAATAATGTCTCAGAAGGAATGAACCAATATTCGGTTCAAGTGCTATATGTTGTACACTTGATGCTGCATAATTCAATGGCATTGATTGCGTGTCGTGTCAGTGATGAAACCTGCCGAAACGCATCACACCTCTTGACCTGCTTAACGAGAAAGGAATGAAATGTGTTGTCAAACTGTGTAGTTCTGTGTTAACTGTAATACAATAAAGCGCATTGTCTGTCTGTATATCTGCATGTTTGATATGTGGTCTCAGCAACCAGTGATTAACTCTGCTCTTAAATTTAAAAAAAAAAATGTCCAGAGATTAGATTAAATGATGAGGATCCAAAAAAATAGAATAAAATAAATCAGTCCTACATGAAGATACCATTTTATTTGCATTTGTTGTATCTACAGTACCAGGCGGAGTGTAGGAGTGTGATGTGAGGACGACTGCGAATTTCACAAAATGTGTATTCTTGTATCTGCGTGTGTGTGTGTGTGTGTCTGTCTGTCTGTACATAAGTGTACGTGTTGGAAAGTGACAGGGTAGCAGAGGTTGAGAGGTTTATCTGTGTTGCTCCAGTAACTCTTGAAGCCGTGGCAGCATTACAGGCAGTAAGCATCAATAATTAGCTCACTATAGGCACTCAATATGCTCCCCCCTGATTTAAGAGGTCATAAGCAGAGCCTGGTGACTGCCTGCAATGCTGACAGACCTCAAACAGGCAAATAAATCATCCAGTGCTGGATGTGAATATGATATAAGCGTGCACATATTGGCCCACATTGGTCTCAGTCAGAAAAACACAATTGTTATAATCAAAGAATGAAGAACACAGAATGCTGAAATTGTAGTTGGTGGTTAGTAAACTTGTTCCCCCAGCTATCCACCAAAAATGATCAAATGGAAACCAAAGTGTCATTGCTTCTCTTTTGGTGAAAATATGGTCATATAGTTAGATCATTATTCTAGAAGGCACACACACACACACACACAGACACATACAAAACTTCTCTCAATGCCGTGATCACTCATCTTCATTAAGTTTTAATTACATTTTATAACAGTCTTTAGCCAGTGTATGAGCTCTAATGAGTGACCTCCTAGTTTTAAATATGTACAGATGATGGATGGATGGATGGAAACCACCAAAGTCCCAAATCAAGTCTCAACTCAAGTCCCAGGACTGGCAAGCCAAAACCTGAGACTTCCTTGTGACATATAAATCAATTACTCGGTCCCAGCCTGTGCTCTGCTGGCCTATTTGATGATTTAGGCTAATAAAGCGATTTTTACACGTATACAAGTATTGCAAAAATATAAACATATAAATCCTTGAGTGGCTCCTAGCTGGCTAAATTATCTAAAAATCTTCATAAATTACTGTGATTGAGTATTTGCAGTTTTATGGGTGTACAAGCTCTGTGATCAAATGTATCAAAAAGTACTGAATGTGCCAGGCAGAGCCAAGTTAAGTCCCCTAAAAAACTCAGTCAATTAATCTCTAATTCTCTGTCAGGGCGTCTAAATCAACAGCCAAGGGCGAGCACGCGTTAACAAAAATACACTAATGAATTCACCCATGACACGCAGTGGGTCGAAGAGAAATATCAATGTCGCAAGCCGTGCCTCAAAAATGGCTCATATTCTGAAAGCAAATATTATTCGCCACTGGATCGTGAACAATTATTATCGGTCTTATGGGATGCATGGAGTGAAAAAAGAACCGTTAGAGCCAGGGTGGAAGTTGTTGTGTGTAAGAATAAGAGGTGGTGTCATATTATAGTGATAAGGGGGAAAGAACAAGATAACCTGGCTGACTGAGCAGCACTGAGCTAAGTTGGATGGTATCAACTCCCTTCAGAAAGACACGGAGGGGGGGAGGCAGGCAGAGAGAAAGAGAGGAAACTGGAGAGGGAAGGACAAAAAGACGGGGTGTTACAAGGGGGGAAATTGAGATGGAAAGGGCAAACAGGTGGAAAAACAGAAAGGGAGACGTGACTGGAGGATGGAAGAAAAATGTTTAAGAAGCTAGATAAAGATCGGAAAAAGGGTATTGAGGGAGGAAGAAAGACTGATGGAGAATAAAAATAGAAAAGAGGGACAGAGGTAGAGAAGTACTGGGAAAGATGAGGAGAAGGGGACATAGAAGGAAAAATCAGTAAAACAGAGAGGGAATAAGGGATGGACAAAGGGAAACGGAAAAAGAGGGAGAAACCCAGGACGGGTGAGAAAGAGGGGAAGTTGAAAGAGGGTTACATCAACAACGACGGCAGACATCTATGGCAGAAAGCTTTGAAGGGAAACTCTGCATGCTTGTCCACAAACCATCAACTGTGGTACCACTGCTGCTTTTTCTGCAGTGATCTCAGCGTCAAATTCAAAAGTCACCTCCTCAAAGCCTCTCCATGCTTGTTTCTGTTGTGCAAAATCGGAAGTTGTCAAGGCTAGGGATGATTCGGCTCTGATTTGCCCCTTAGTGGATATACCTTTTAATCTTTCAAGTACGCACAAAGTATGCGGAATACTCACAAGGACGCTGACTTTGGCATATTGAAAGATTTGGTTTTGGTATTGGCATGCTGCATTACTTCCTGCTTTGAAACGTAAGCTCCATCCATCGGACATGCATATTATAAAAGTAAGAGCGTTGAAGTCAATGGTACCTAAGTGTTTGATTTAAAACCGACAGCCTTGTTTGTCTCCCATCTGTTACTTTCATCTCATCTTATTTAATCGTGACCGCATCTTTCCCTAACCTTAAGTGGTTTTGGATGTGTCACCTTAACCAGGATTTAGTTTCACAGCAGTTGTTCAAGAAATGTCGAAATATGAATGAATGGATGAAATCAATAGCATAATACTGTAGTTCTCCTCAAATGAACTTGAAAAACTGAGACACAGTTGAATATGCATATAGGCCATTAGGGTGAAAATGTTTCTCTGTCACCCTGCAGGAACAAAACTGAACAAATACACACATAAGCCAAAATAAAATAAAATAAAACTGCTTCCTACTATTTCTATGGTAGTGCTCACTCAAACCCTCAAAGCCACAGTATTTAAACTTTTTAAAAACAGTTTTTGTAGAATTTGCTGAAATCCTCATTACATCCAAATAGGAATCCGTAAATTGAGTGTTGTGTGAAAACCACGCCTCTGTAGAGCCTGCTAATGATGGAATCTGATCTTTGAGCCACCGTTTACCACAAGGGGAATCTACTTTAAATGTCAGTCATGTCTCAGAGGGAGCTGTGGAGGCAGGTCTGGTGCTCAGCAGGTGGGGATGAGGAGGAGGAGGGAGTCGATCAAATTTCCTCCATGATTCCAGCCACTCCATAATCTCTCTCTCTTTAATCCATGTATAATTTTTGACTTAAACTTGATAAGAAACGTATCACTGAAGCGTCACCACAACTTTGCACTAGCTTGTGTTTGTACTTGATCAGAGATTCACAAAAAAAGAGCCTCGGGTGTCTTGGGCATCTATGCCTTTAGACCCTTTCAGCCTTTCTTTTTGATCCTTTTTCTGATCGTACCAGCAAAACTCATGAGAGCACAGTGTTAAAGGGGAGGCACAGACTTTGAAATTCACTGCCATCTTCATACAGGCAGAGTGACTTTCTGAGAAGATTGCATCAGCTAAACACCAGAGGCCATTTCTCCCATTAGAAGCTTTGAATATCTACCAATCCCAATATAACTGCTTTGATCAAATTAGTGTGATGCTTGGAGTCTAAAAATAAATACGGCTCAGTGGAAAGAGTATAGGCATGCCAATGCTTTGATCAAAACATACAAGTACAAATGAATATCAATATACCATTACATCAAGCCAAAGTGGAGACAAAGTGATTTTAACTTCAAAGCCAACAAACTCTAGACAGGGAGCAGATAAATTGGAGCTCAAACAACTTTTGCAGAGGTCCATAAACGATGTCAAAACAGTAATGATGGTGGTGTAGGTCAACTAACTACACTGAAGTCTGTTTTCAAGTAAATTCAAACGCATTCAAAATCAAAATGAGGTCGCTCGCACTCATTCATTTATTATTGAAGGGATCTGTAGCTTTTAATTAGCAGAGAGGCAGGCATCTTCATTACACATCCAGGAAGCTTCAGTAGGCTCACAAATTCTCTACAGTCACCCTGCCTACCTCCTCCAAACTAACCAACATCTTCCCAAACAGCTGATATGGCAAAATGTGACATCCCCTAACAGATGACATGAATTGCAATAAGGCCTTTGCGCAATAAATAAAAACAACCAAACACCTGACAAAGGCTATTTTGGAAATCTCTCAGGGATCGTTTTCTCACTGAGCCCAACGAAAATAAAAGATCCCTTCAAGGAGTGGGATTTCAAAGTCACTGAAGTAAAGTGGCAGATTTGTTGTCTTGATCTGGATTTGAGGTGTCTGAAGGAGCCACGTCCAGTCACAGATAGATTGGTTTTCAGGCTGCAGGGTACATGGTGTGAAGATGTGGTATTAAACCAACTCTGTCTCAGCCTCTGTATCAGTGTGGAGGGCTTCTTTAATGCTGAAGATTACTGTGTAAAATACAACAAGTAAGACTTTTCCAAATGTCAATACAGCATGACCATTTTTATCTGGTAAAAGGTCATCTTTAGACTCAATTCAGCTCACTTAGAATGGGTTTTTTTTAAATGTACAATATATTCGATTCTGTAAACCGCTCCGTTTCGGTTCATTACACATTACATTTTGTCACTGCTTATTATCTCAGATGTGTTCATTTTTGCTCAAATCTTGAGCTACATAACTGGGACAAGCAAAATGCAGGTAAACATGTAAATGGAGAAATATGTAATTTTCCTCTTAAAAAGGAGGTGTGGACAACAAAATAATAATAATAATAACAGCCATGCAATAAACTGTACTTGTGACTGTTGGAGAGCAGCTGAAAAATGTTACCGTCTACATATGGTGATTTTTGAGGCCATAGTTTGTAGTTTTGGTGTGTTTGATTGTGTTCCACCCATTCATTTTACTGCATTTCTCCAGTTTCAGGTCACTGGGTGAAGCTAAGTAGTCGTGATTTCCTTCTCTGTAGTCACAGCCCCCTGCTCATCCTGGAGAGTCCTGCATTTCCAGGATATATAAGATATGTAGTCTATGCTGTGTGTATCTCAATGAAGGAATCCAGAAGGCACCTTCATCACCTCAAACTCCCTCCAGATGTTGAAGCACATTACTCCCTGTCGGCAAACCCAGACACCGTGCTGAAGAAACTTTAACTTGAACAACTTGAAATGGAGAGCGTCATCTTCAGGCTCAGCTCTGTCTTGAACGAGACAGTCAAGGACAATTCCTGTACCACTGCGGACACTGCACGGATCAGCCCATCGACCTTACGCTCTGTCCTGCACTAACGAGCGAACAAGATCCCATGATGCCTGAACTCTTTCACCTTTGTTGACGTTTCTGTTAACTTACCTGTTGGAGATTATTTATCCTCTATTGTGTGACTGTTTGGTGTCTGTTTCCTTTAATGGAGCATTGTTCATTTGGAAATCCATTTTTCCATCTTTACCCCCCTTTCAATAAGTGACAGTTGTCATATAGGCAAATCAATGCAGCCGCTGTCATTCCCTGACAAGAAATTAATGACTAGCTTTGTTTTTACAAAAGGGTCACACCAGGCATGCCCGGGCCATCTATTAACCTGTGAGTCTGTCAACAAGCACATTGATTCTTTAGCATTCATGCTAGACCGAGTCCACGTCTGTCCAAATACAGTTATCTACAAAATTACCATGACACCCTGAAACAGCACAATGCTCAGTGCAGATATTGCTTTGTTGAAATTCAATTCGAGCTCGAGAATGTTGAGCTAGCAGAAAAGCTAGCATCATAATTGTTGCGGTGCATTACAACCGTGCTTTTGTGCTAGCAAGAAGGAGCTGTATGGCTGTTTGTGCCCCTGCAATCACTCAGACACTATGCTGACTGGAAAGGACATGATACCTACAAACATGGCTGATGGTGCATGATTTCATGATAAACTATATTGAAAAACACTACTTATTCCTTCAAGTAAAACCATTATGACAGACATAGAAAAATGCAACAGCGCAAAGAAAGACAGGCTAAAGTAGAGCCACGTTCAGTAAATCGATTCATTACTTTATGTTTTGGCAACATTTTGCGTCACTTTCTACCATGCGTTTTGTGAGAATTGCTGGAGTAGAAATTAACCCCTGCCTTTGCATGATACTTGTTTGTAATGTTACTTTTGGCTCGCAAGTGAGGTAGCTAGCACTTAGCGAAATCTGTTGTAGTGGCTAAACCTGAGAGAAATGAGTGAACTCAAGAGAATGATGCGGCACTTATGGAGAGAGGAGGAAACTTCCCTCATTATAAAGATCTTTAAATAGAGATATTTATAAATATTTAGATTTTCAAAAATGTTTGGGAAAGAATGCAGGCTGAGGGATTTGAACATTCAGTGGCAGCTACGAGCATGAGGGAGGGGTTAGTCGAGTTGAATGAATATGCTTGAATAGCCTACATGTCAACAGAATTATAAACAGACCACTTATGAATACAGTTTCTGACCTTAGTCAGGCTTATCTGTGCATATAACCATGCCATCTCCCACTGTTAGCTAGTGGGGGCTTCCCAGTACAACAATAATGTAACATTGCCGGCCCCTTTGAATCTCCACTGGAGCACTCAAGAGGTTTATTGCCTTTCACAAGGACACACAGCAGGAGTTGTTGAGGGAAGCAACACAGGCACATTTCTGTTCACTAGTGTCCTTCAGAACAACACAAAGAGCTTCTGAATCCATATTTCATTGGAACGTGGCCTTGTTGAGCCTTGCTCAGCCCTGCTCTGTTGAGTGTTTGTGTTTTGGCTCTAGATGTTTATCTAAGAACTGGTGCCAGGCACATGGGTCTGTTTTGGCAAGGTCAACTACACACACACAAGGTGGAACAGGTGGAAGTGAATTCTCCAGCTGTACCTGCAGGCCACAGGCACACTGGGTTGTAGGGGGGAGTGGACCAGGGGGGCTTATGAACAGTCCACCAACTGTGGCCCCTCAGTCCCCACAGGCCACCATCATTATAAAGGATTAAAGCAAACTCTTCCTCTGAGGTTTGGCAAACTGTCCAGAGACAAGACAGTTGTGCTTTACCACACACACAAACTATGGAGAATTGTCTGTGTGTACATGTGTGTTCATGTATGTGTTTGTCCTTTGTCCTGCTACCTGTCACAGAAAGATTTTAAACCTTAGGGTTTTTCCAAAGTGTCCTTGCCTAAAATTGCATCCCCAAAGTAAAGGAAGAATAACTCCACAACCACAACACCAATATGCAAGGTTTACATCTCTGTGGATGGCCAGCAACCTTAGTGGTATTGATCTGTATTTCTTTTGAGGCTTCTACAACTCATTGTCAGAAACTTTACCAAAAACAAAGGAAATTGAACAAAAGAAATCCATTTTACCAAAGCTATTTCATACTGACTATTGTCTCCAAATGTGCCAGGTTGTGTCAAAAGAATGCCACATTGGGTGTCTATCCCCTTTGTGTCCACAAAGTTCTGTCATGTTGATTGTTTGCTGCTGGAATTCCACTGAGCATCTTCCTTTGACACTGAATAGACAATCTGGGTATCCTTGGAAGAGAAGATTGTGTAGTTTCACATGATAATCAGCATTTTTCCCAGCAGCATTCTACTGTCTCTGGTGCCTGAATTTATGAATCGTCGTATATTGAGAGGAATAGAATAAAAGTTGTTTTCACACACAGTTTGCATTAAATACTGGTGGATTACTGTACTGAAAGCCTTAAGGTCCCCTCTGTTTATTAGACCAGCAATCCCATTTTATGAAGGACCAACAACAGAAGGCTCTGTAGTGGACCCATATATACTGTAGGTCCATTGGGCTTTGAGGGTTAATATGTAAGCTACTTGTTTGTGTGTGCATGGTTATGTGTTCGTCTGCGTGTATTGTATACAGTATATACTGTATGTGTGTATACGCATTGTAGCTGCTGTTAAAACAGAGAGATACTTCATAATCCAAGATACTTGTGGGTGTGCAACAGACAGAACATTTACCAAGCATCATAGGTGTAAGTAACAACTCAATTGTATTAAAGTATAAACTGGAATATTAAGAAACGGACACTATAGCTCATTAGCAGGTCCCGCTAATGGGTGTCAATAATCCACAATCATTAGGAAGATTAACTCGAGCAGAAAGGTTAGATATCCATTGTGTCTGGGAAAGGAGTGGCATTTAGAAGTGAGAACCTAAAGCTGCATCAATCACGATGCAACAGCAGTTAAGTCAACGCTCCAGGGAGAACAGCAAAGGTTAAATATCCTGGTAAACAAGAAAATGACATAAATAAGGCCTGTTGTTTCAGCATGTAGCAGTTGAAGTACGTTCAGTGACAAACAAAACAAGGGAGTTATTTGCAAATTATCCTTTCAAAAGTCTGTGAATGGCTGTCTAAGTCCCCATGATTATATTCAGTTTCCATTTGTGTTATGTATTATTGTAAATTCTGTTCAATTTCAAAAATGCTTATAAAAAGAGGAGACGACATACTGTAGGGCTTCTTCTGAGGACTGAAACTTGTTTAGGCTCGTCATAAACTGTCATGTTATATGTAAAAGACTCTCAGGATATGCCAATTTTTTTTTCTTCGAGAAAATTGACAAAAAGACAGTTTTTTTTAAAGAATAAATGAATAAAAACTAAATGAGAATTGACAACATTAGCATACAGTCCCACCGAAAATCTATATATTTTCTTAATTTGCCTTTGAATTGGCTTTTAAGTCAAACAAAACAAAATACTACGGATAAACTGGCCTGCCTGGGTTGAATCCTGATGTGTAAATATGCACATTACCTTATAGCAGCTTGGACAATATCAGCGTGGGGAAGATTTAGAGGTGCAGCTGAGTGCAGCAATTTTTGAACAAACACAATACAGGCTGGAATTGATTTATTTATTTGAAAAGATTCTCATGGAGGCATAAGTGACAGCAGCAAAGTGGTGCGCTAATTCAGTTAACTCCTATTGTTCTGTTAACCCCTGTCACACAGAGACGCCTATTGATTCCTCTGCAGCTGGGCAGCAAGCTCTCCTGCGCACGGGTAGGCACACACACTCGCACACAAATGTAAGCAAGAGCATTTACACACTCACTGCCAAAGCGGGGAGAGAGAGAGAGAGAGAGAGGGAGGCATTACAGCAGAGCAGATCAGATAAGAACTGTGCTGTAGCAAGAATCCATAGAAGTTTCAGTCAGCCAATCAATGACCAGGGAAAGAAAGACACACAGAAACACAGCTATGCGTTAGAAAAAGCTCCAGTGGCTCCAGTCTCAGAGGGTTGTAAAGTTACACTCACTGATAAGCACATAATTACAGCATGATTGGGCTCTATTGGTGCTACCAGCTCTGTTGTGACCACACCACGCGCTGATTTAATTTCACAGGCATGGATTTAATCTTTTCCTGGACAGACATGTGAAACAAGATTTTCACATTGTGATGTTTAAGGAGCGGCTTTGGCAGTTGGGTTTGCAGATTTCTTACACAATGATCACAAACTGGACTTTGCTCCTCCCTCAAAATATTCCATTGTGCTTTTTTAACAGCCTTTAAAATCACAATCACACTGAATTTTCAAAACAGACTCATTTGTAAATTTTGCTAGAATGTTTGAACACCTACATTTTCCAAAAGGTGTTTGTGGAAGATGACTAAAAATCCCTATTTTTAAGGAGGAAGATCCTTCTGCTTCTCTTGAATTATATTAGAAATGGTAACACTGTACGATAAGAGTACATCACCTGGCCTGAATTGGTCCTCCTTTAACACTGATGTATAATGTGTTTCTAATGGTGGCATGATGGGGAAATGACATCATTGATGTTATGGCCAAATGGTACAGTCACCACAAGTTGATTCAGGAAACTAAATTTCTGAAGTGGGATCAAGTTAGTCTCAACTGCTGGCATTCAAGTTAAAATTCAAGACAGATGAGTCACAAGTCAAGTTAGAAGTCATAATGGGCAGAGAAATCATCTTTACTGTATAGTCAATTTACATAAATTTGAATGAATTATTTTCCAGATAAACTACATAATTTGATGAAAATACATATAG
>OMOW01071448.1:0-11050 GCA_900312555.1 Lamprogrammus exutus
CAGACGTGTGCTCTTCCGATCTCAATGTTAAAGGGTATTGTTCTTGGGATGTAAAGGAACTCAGTCAAAACTGCGCGTCGGTTTCCGTACATTGGAAACAGCAAAGTTAACTTTGAAATCTCTAATCAAAGTTAAGCACCAGTCGTCTGAGCTATCGTGCATGAGGTGCAGGGGGGGGGTGAAGGGCAGAGACTTAGACCACCCACAAAACCTCCAGCATTACCCTGAGAAAATATAAAATCATGAAAAAAGAATTTAGTAAAATTCAGGCCTATTGTAGGGAGAGACATTCTGTGTATGTAGATCAATACTTGTGATCAGATGGGCTTAAATGAACAGGGGGACATTATGTAAGACAGCACCACCCTGCCAGGAGCATTTTTTACAGGCCACCCAGCACCACCATCACTCTCAGTGCAGTGTTTTATTCAAAATAAGTGAACAAACTCACCTGCATTGAAAAACGTTTCCCATATCATCATGACTTTACCCTTATCACCAGTCGGTCGAGTGTTGATAGAGCGGAGAACCTCACAGCGACTGTTTTGTGAATGGGTGGTGAGAAAGAAAACATGACGACTGCTGCCTGGCCCAAATAATTTCCACCTTGCTTTACCCTGGCACTTCTGCTCCACTGCATGAGTAAAAGACAATTAATCCTAATAATCAGGGCTTTGGCCATCATTTCTCATTCTGGCAGCCCCCTTTTTCCATAGGGGCACCGAGGGAGTGCCCGAGCCATGCATCCCTGCCGCACAGATGAACCTCTTACAGATGTTGAGTGAGCAGCATGGTTAATCGCTTAGCCATCTTCTGGCCTTCACACATGTACAAAAATGGAAGAATGAAGGTGATGGTTTGGTTTACTGAATTCTATTATAGATTAAAACTCATAGTAATGCTCCAGTTCATCACGCTGGCATGCAGGCACCTTTTCATATCGCGGCAGAGAGGCTGTGATGCAATGTTTAACTTATCAGCGTGGGGACCTAATCTTCTCAAATTAGTGCCCAAATGCTTGGCGAGTGCTCCAGTGCCCGGTGTGCGGGAGCAGAGGGAGAACCACGACCATCGCAGACAGGAGGCCTGGGCAAACAAGCAGATGCTAAGGGGCTGCTTTAGATTCAGCAAAGAAAATCACCATCACAATGCACCAATTATGGCAGTCGTAAATTCACGAAGCTGGAGCACAGTGTGTTCTCACAGCGTCTCAGTAGCACTCGCAGCATCCCACACAACAAGCTCATTAGGCCAGCACATCCTCCCTCTGATTTAGGATGGAGGAATTAATGCAACGGCACCTGGTCTCTGAGAGCCATCCATCCCTCCATATACAGGCAGCCACGCTGAGGTTATGCATTATCTTCTTTGAAAGCGTGAAATGTGGCCACCCAGGTTCAGTTTTAAGCTACAACTCTCTTTTTTCCTGAGTGCTATGCGAGGGGAAGGCATATTAATCACGCTCACAGCCACTAATGCCAACAATCAGTCAAACCAGTTGGCCAGTTCTCCATCTCTGGTGACAGGGAGGTTTGTCCTGAGGCCTGCTGATTTGTCCTGCTTCGTCTGCCGCCAGGACGAAATACAAAATGCAGGTAACATTTTCCCTCATCAATGTCTCCCCATCATTTACTAAATTATTCAAATACAGAAAATCTCTGTGTACAACAAACACAGTGTAAACAAACACGGTGCCAGCATGAAACAGAAAATGAATTCCAAATAAGA
This sequence comes from Lamprogrammus exutus, assembly GCA_900312555.1. Taxonomy (NCBI): domain Eukaryota; kingdom Metazoa; phylum Chordata; class Actinopteri; order Ophidiiformes; family Ophidiidae; genus Lamprogrammus; species Lamprogrammus exutus. The sequence continues at coordinate 1,729 of OMOW01071448.1, forward strand.
TCTCCAGTGCTGAATGCCTGGAAATATTCATCGATTCATAAATGATCCTGGCATATTCCAATGGCAGATACGGCGGGGTGGGGCTGGGGGGATAATTTGTTATTGGAGCGATATTCTAGACATGGATATAACATATGTCAAACAGTCAAGTTTTCACAAACAAACAGCTGGCTGGTTCAGCTGAGAGGAAACTGCCTACTGAGCAAGAATGATCTCTCCCTGAGTGTCATCCGCCAGCAGCATGAGGCAGAACCAGCATGTTTGGATTCCTACTGTACAACAAGAGTCTGGCTCGTCTTGACAACTTCAAGCTGACGAGCGCAACAGTGACACAAATTAATACGAAACCTGCCCAGTTCATTTTAAATATCGAGCTCGGGCTCTCGAAATAAACCAATAAATAAGAATGAACTTCCACGGATTCGCGCCGAGCGAAGGAATCGTCGTTTGCGTGAGTGCGTACAAGCGTGCACAGATTTGTACGCTGGGTGAATGTTCACTGGTTGTTTTTTTTTCCATTGCTCTAAAAGAAATGCTAATTATTGGGCTTCAGATAGCGTAAAATGTACAGCTGTGGTGACTGTCAGTGCTCGTTGGACTATTGAGCTGGTGTACAGCTTGACAGAGGGTGGAGCCTCGCTCTCGTTCCAAGAATCATCCGGTGGCATTGCTGTCTTCTGCCACCATCAATCAGCAGGTTGCTTTGGAGGCACAAAGGAATCAAGTCGTACCTGCCACACAATTCCTAAGATGCTGAATCGAAGGTTTTTATTATGCAGGAAAATTAAAATCTGCATTAAATGTGGAGGATGGTTTAAAACATAGATGTTATCGGTTTGATCATTGCCTTGTTTGACTATTAACACTCAAGTGCATTTTTATATCGCCTCACCTTCAGTGGTAACAACCAGATGGCAGAGACAGTCATTGCACAACACTTATAAGTGGGGTCTGCTTGTAACAGCTGCCTGCCATGTTCCACTGACTGTATACCACAAACCCCTGCTATTTGTTAATAAAAACGTTTCTTTACACTCCACAGCGAGCCAGATTGCGCACTCCTGCAAACAAACTTTATGGACCAGCTTGATGTCAACTTTGATTACTTCATTTCTGAAGAATTCCAGATGTTTGTCTTCACTCAGGGGGATTGCCGGGAATGTCTGGTACCTATGATGACAGCACTTGGAGCCAGTTTATATCCGAACCCAAAGTAAATACGCACCCAGTGAGTGTATAAACAGTAGCGATAAAGTGAGATTTATGTTTGTTGATGTATATTTTAGCAGCAAATTGCTATGAGGTAATAATCACTCACTGAGACCATTTTCTGGGACCAAAACTGAATGTCTCGCATGTGCGGCTGTGGTGACTCTGCTGCTCCCGTCCCATCCATGTTTGTTTTCTCGAATGTAAATAAAACATTTAGCGATTCCCTAAAAAGATACTTATGTTCTTGCCAAGGACATATCGCATTCTACCCTTGACCCTATGTGATGGAAACGGCAGGTTGACAGTGTTTCTCGTCAGCTTCCATTCCATACCACTTGACTATCTGACAGAGCAGCGTGTCAGGATTGTTGTTCGTGACTTATCTCACATTACTGCACTCCAGTAGGTAGGTAGCTATAACCCTCAGTATGATATCAGGTAACTCAGCTTACACCTTACCTCAGCAGCAAACAGAAGCCAATGGCCTTTGGGTCGATGCCCTGGCCTGGCACCTACAGTATGAGGACTTGCAGGTGGTAAGGTTTCCCTTCTGGGTGACTTCATTAGGGTTTGGTAAAGGCTTTTAACATCACTGCATGATAGGCATGACATGTTTAGACCGGGTCACATGATATCATAATTTACACTTACAAACTGCTACTTGTGCCCGTTTCGCCATTAGCCACATTCCTCTATGTTCACAGGCAGTTCTACCAAACAAGTTACCGAATGGTTGGTGAATGGTTATTGGATGAGGATTGATTTGGGTTGAACAAGCTCATCCCAATTGCCTGAACTTCAAACAATCAGAGACCTGCAGTTACTACGTTCCACAACTGTTTTCATTCAATCACAATGTATGCAGGTATAATCATATGCATATAATGTGCAATTGGTTTCCTTCTGCAGGGCTTTTATTTATGCAGCGGCTTTGTTAGTGTATAAAATTATTATTTTTCTGATATTATGTTGTGATATTACTGCATGTAATGTATGACATAATCCAAATGTGCCACACACACTTGATGTACTTCACAATGAATAAAGTGTGTGTAGCAACAGTTCACAGCAGACATACATGAAATTGATCATGTACAGCTGAGTTCCGCTGCGTAACACTCACAGAGTCAAGGTGCACAACAGGGAGATGTTAAGGGAAAAATAAGCTGAAAAAGGGATAATGTAAAACAGCATAGGGTTGAATCTCACTTGGCTGGTTCTGCAGCCCCGGGGAGAGCTAACACTGAAATGCTCTTTGACCATGAAATGGCCCCGCCTGGTAATGGTGGTTAACGGCTGTGTGGTGCAGTGCTGCCGAGGCTGAGCGGGAGGGAGCCTGACTGGGGCACCCTGCTCCCTCTTGCAGGACTCATCTGAAGAAGGAAAAAGGTAAGTTGAAATAGTGCAGACATTACAATTGTTATCACACTGCAGTCAGTAAATAAGTAGTCTCTGTGCTACGATTGGTAAATGGTAAGTATAAGCAAAGGAGACAAGTTGCTTGGGTCCAACAGTGAGAGAGAATACATATTATGGTGTGTTTTCTCTCCTGTGAGCCATAATAAAGACATGGTGTCAAGAGCTGTATGATTGAAAATGTGAACATGTACAATATAAGAGAAATGCATAATTATAGCTTCATGTATTTGTTTCAATCTTCTAAAATCTACATTACAGATATATAACGCTAAAACTTTCATGAACACCTTAACAAGAGATTTCAACTTGCATCTGGTTAAACTCGGTTTGATTGACCTTTCCAAATGAAAGCACATATTTTCCGCGTACCCTTTGTCCTCTCGTCCCTTGACTCTTGAACCACAGTTGATGCAAATAATTACTAGTTGCCAGTAATGCTGTGACTTGAAATGCTTCTGACTGAGACTCTGCCCTCATCACTGCAAGGTTTCACCAACATGTCCTCCAGCAGAAATGTGGAAAGAGCAAAACCCAGGGGCAGGACATCAGTATCAAGACCTCAACAAACTACTGGCATATAGGTGGCCCAGTGAGGACACTATCTGAAAGCCATGCAGCTCTACAGAATGTGACAGGACAGATGTAATGTCCATCTCTAAAGGTCACCATTAAGACATACTGTATGCTTTCAAACAGAATGTGAGTGTATGTGTTATCTATTAAGTAGCTTGTACTTTTTTTGGTGGAAAAAAGGAAGATAATGTTTTTGTAATAAACATTTATATAAGCACAATTTTGAGCTAGTTTTCCTTTTCTTGTTTTACTTTGTTTTAATCTTTATGTCGTTGTGTTTTTGTTCTATTTGTATTGCCGTTCATTCTTTGTATGATTGTTGGTTCTGACTTGTTGGTGGTTTTGACTTTCCAAGTTGAGCTCTGTTTTCTTTGAATGTGACTTCATAATGCATTTGTCATCATTCCAACTCATTTCATGTGTGTTTGTGTGACCTACATGTCTCTGGTGAGATTCGATCCCACAACGTTTTGTCAAAAGGCAACGTCTTTAAACTAAATTCACACATTTTGCAATCACCAATGCATATGTGACTGTGTCCTTCTTCTTTTAAATAAGCAAATTCATTCATCTGTCCTACAGATTATGGCCATTAGAGATTATGCACACCACAAAGTTGTGATAATTCAACTGAAAAAAATCACATCACATCCATATTTTTTGATGAGACAAGACAAGAAATTTGGGCATTTACAGTCCAACCAACATGCCCACATATACATTCATGAAGCTGTGTGGCTGGCTATTTAAAGTCATAAACATATGGCACATGTATATACAGACACTTGGTGGTCCCAAAGACACAGCCAGAATGTAAACTTAAGGGAAGGAGCACAGATTGTCAAGTGAATCCTATTTTAATCAGGTTTGACGACGAGTTGTTGCAAGGAACTTAGTCATCAGACGTGATGTAGACAGTGAGGAAAGATGGAGACAACTGAGGGTTAAGCTGCAAACCCCTTTTGACAAACCTTGTCTGAGAAAAGCTTCAGTGGACACAATGACAAGTGAAATATGGGGTCAACTATCAGTCATTCATCAATGAACCCATCCTGTCATCATTTGAATTTTGAGCACTGGGCAATATTAACCTTCTTGACCCCCAGTCACATAGCAGGACAGCTTGGCAAAGCCTAAGACTGACAGGCACAGTACCAAAGTCACTGTTGGGTGTCACTGTAATAAATGCTTTCAGTCACATAAAGCCTATGGATGAAATGTAGCAGCATGATGATAAGCACTCAAAGAACTCTTGCTAAAAGTCTTATCCTAAGTGCTTTGGCTACCGTATGGGGGCAACACCACCATAAAATGTAGATATTAAGTAGTGAGTATAAGTATATAAGAGTCTTTGTATTTTTTTTCTAACCTCTGTCTCATATACCACTAAACTGTATGAGACAGTGGAGTACGTCCTCTTTATTATAATAGGTTGCTCTGCCAAGTGGAGCTGCCCAGAGCCATGCCAAAGTTCAAAGCTTTTTCACTGCAATTCATATGATCCATATGAGTAGACAGAACAATGTGGCCTCAATGTATTGAGAGCACGGTGACCTCTGCTGACCTTAAAGTTCACAGGCCTTAAGTAAGTACAAGACAAAGATACATCCAGTGGGAGCAGGGTGATATCGACTTACTGCCATCCCCCTAGTGGGAAATTAGTCTGGACGACAAAGGGAACATGATATACAGTATCAACAAAGTTACTAAATCAGCAGGGTTCAAATGTAAATAATAGCTTTATTGTGTTTGTTGTGTTTGTAAAATAATAACCAGAGACGTGGCTTGCTGCGGTGAAATTTAAATGGCTGCTCTCCTTTTCTGCATTTAGCCGTATTATATTCTCTGTTAGTAAATTACTCCCTTTGGAGAGCGAAATTAACCTAGATTTCCATATCAAAGCGTTATGAATTGAGCCATTTTCTCTACCCTCCCATTCTGGTGAAAAGAGACAGTGGAGGGAGTCTGTGGAGTAGCCTGCAGTGATATGCAGGCCATACAGGGCTCCTTTCTTACAGAAGCAACACTGCAACAGAGAGAATCAGCAGCTTTCTACTGAAGCGAAGAATGAGATCACTGAGCTTTTTGTGCGAGGTCAACTTCGAGGCAAGACACACCGTGTTTAAAATTCAGTCCCATCCTCACCAAGCACTTGAAACACACTGTGCCAGCCGGGAAAACCTGCTTGCCATTATGCAAAGAGGCGGTGGGCTTAAAGTAAATACGTAATCTTAATGAATGCTGAGATCTGTGGAGGTGGGAGTGAGGGGAGCCCGAGTCAAGTAGGGAGGGGTCAGAAACAGAGGGTGAACAATCCTGTGTGTCAACAAGACACAGCTAGCTCCCTCCATCATAATATGTAGCTACAGTATGTTTACAGTGAGAGGAATTCTAAGTTTTCTGACATCCGACATTGCTGTTCTACCACAAAATATATAAGAGACTCCTTGAAAACTCTCACAGTATATACTTTCCATCCTATGATATCAAGTGTTGATGAATACTTGAACTACTTATTTACAGCTGTGTACAAATTATGTTTTGTATAATTACAAATGCAAATAAGAATAGTTTAAAGAGATGCTAATGGCTCTCATTAAGGCAGGGTAATTATGTTTCTGCCTACTAACAACCTGATGTCCAACGCACAATTTTATTAATATTAAACAATTATTTTCGTTTGTATTATTATACAGTCTGCTTATGTTTATTTATTTGTCTTATAAATTCTAACCTATGTCACTGGCCCTGACTTATCTCAGATGCATAGATTTAAAGGAAAAAGACAGCCATTATATGACATGTCACACAATATAGGGCTCTTGTTCTTGCCCTGTGCCTGCTGGCTGTGTCCTTTGCTTTGCCCACTTTTCTCTGTGAGACTGCCAGGACATTGAGCCTGACACATCAGAACTGCTGCTCTCTTGGTGCCCTCTTTCATTCGCACTATCACAGAGTCAAAGCCTGCAGAGACGAAGCTGTCCAGAGACAGAGCCCCGCTGGGTTTGACTGGGCCAAGATCCGATCAAGCCTGGAGGAGAGGGTCATCCTCTTCCCTGACTTCAGCTTGCTATGATCTCTGAACCGATTCTAAAAAGGCCTCTGACTTGATTTGAGCAGACAGTCCCCCTTGAAAGTTGCCTTTGGTTTGGCTTCTGTAGCCTGGAACGTGAAGACCAGGGTCAGGCTGCACACAGGCAGGAGAAAGCACAAGCAAAGGCAGTGCGAGGGGGGGGGCAGAGCTGGTAGCCATGCTCCAGGTGCAGATGGCACACTGTTTTATGTGTGGCCTCAATGGATTATGTCAGCCAAGCTACTGGAGGCAAAGAATATGGAGAGATCACACAAAAACATTGTCAACCAAAATTCAAAGATTCATTAACAAAGGTCATTTCCATGACAGCAAATTCCTGATAGACGGCCGGGGCGCTTTAAGTCACCATGGAAATAAAAGCAGGCTGAATAAAGACGTCTTGCTTTTTGAAATTTCACAATCTCACAAGAGGTTCTTAGATGAAATTATGAAGCAACACAGGATTTCATTGAACAAATGTACCTATTTTACACTACATTAAAGTATTAGAATTCTTTGTCCAAATGTGTACATCCCAAGTTACAGGATTTATAATCCATGTAAACCTCACAAAGCAAATCATTTAATGAGAGGTTTTTAAATAAAATAAAATAAATTTTAAGTAAATATTTTAGTCAGTAATCCAGTTATTGGGTAAGTAATACTCCCGGTTCTGCACGTCGGGGTGATATGATCAAGGCAGGCACTGCCCCTAAGGAGCCAAGGCTACAGCAACCCTGAAAACCAATAATGGTCAGAGGTCAGAAAAGGGGAAGCAGAGATCCAAGTCCTATCCTATTGTGTGACACGCTGCCTTCGTCTGCTCGCCCCAAAGGCTCAGTGTCAGTGTTAACACTTCAAACACTCAATATCTTCACAAAACACAAAGGACACAACTGCTTGCCATCCACATCATTTCTTCCAGGAGCAGAGATATGGATCCATCCCAAAGGTCACTGCCAGCTGAAGTTTCAATGATTAAGCCGGGCTTTGTTGTTTGACTTTTCTCCTGTGGCAATATCAACCTTTGGGTACAAATTGAGCACAGTAGTTTGTTTAATATTATGAACTGAAACTCAATCGTATTTAGCATTGTCAAATTTAAACTAGTGGTTGAAAAAAATTACAGTTTAATGTTTAACAATGAGGAAAAATGATAAATAAATGAAAGGATAAAATAATTAATCATCAGTTCTGTGTTGTGCTGTTGTACATTTTTAAGCATTAATGCATAGCTGAATAAATGATATTACTGTTGTTATCCAAGTAGAATAACAGTCCAACAATAATAAAATGTAACTATGCAGGGGGCAGTTTGAGTGGGTGAATATAACACACCTTCAACTGCTTCTTAGGGTCACTTATTCCAGAACTTCCTCACGAGGTTTCATTGTCCTGCCACTCCTGAACCCACAAGCAGTGTGCCTGGAAGCGTTTAGACGGCTCCATGCTGCCACCGGAGCTAGTTCAACCGCGTGCTGCTGAAACAGTCAAAAGACAGCATTGTTACCAGACAACTGAGCCCGACATCTACTCTGTTACACATTTATGGAATCATGCAGCAGAACACAGACACTGTCACTGACTAATCTCACAGGACTGGGATCCGATTTCAAGCAGCGTGGACGATTCGAGGATTAATCTGGTTAGCTTCCTGTTTTGAGCCCGCCACTGTTCATGCTCTGGGTGTAACTCAAAGAGATCTCCAGTTTCCATGGAATGTGTTCCCGTTCCTGAGGTGGTGATAAAACACCTTATTTTATGGGTCGCCGATTACTCACTGTATCCTGATGTCTGTGCTGATACCAATCTTAGCGAGCACAAAACCAGAGGACGCTCCATGTTCCTGCTGCACTTTTTGCATTTCTCTTCCGTGTCCCTTTACAAATGGATACATGAAAAATAAAGAAAAAATCTTCAAAAGTGTTGTGGATAAATATATAATTGTTTGTTCAAGTGTGTTTTGCACAGTATGAGACCTTCCGATTGCTGCACGGAGTAGAATGCACTGCAGGCAGTCTCTTGAGGGAAGGTCTCATTTTCTGCCTCATGCTGTGAAATATTCAGTCCGGCCTGAAATAATATGGGACTCGTTTCAAGGCTTAGCACTTTTCAAATATGCTGGCAATAATGGACAGGGCATCAAATGAAGCACAGCCTCTCAGAGTGAGGGGAGGCAGAGGTTTTGAATCCACAGCCAGGGTGTCACATAACACCGTGGAGTAGACTAGTCCAGTGTTACTTGCTCGATGATGAGTTGACGGTGGGATGAGCTTTATGAATTCCTGTTCTGACTTTTTACTCAACACATATTGCCAACACGTTAAATTCAGTCAAGATTTTGTTTATTCGGAAAAGAATCAACAAAAATTGATGTCAACGTTTAAGCTCTAGATATCTAAAATGAGAGGCAAACGGAGCCAAATTATATTTCAATTTTACCCTTCCACCTTTTTGCACATAATCAGGGAATTTTATTAAGCCTCAAAAGGAAAAGAGAGGAAAATCAAGGATGCAGTGTAAATGCATAGAAATGGAGTGCAGAAGAATGTTACAGGGGAGGGGGTGTGTGTGTGTGTGTGTGCTTTGGTAAAAGGATTCAAGGATTTAACAATCCCACATCCTCTCAGCCCGTCCTTCATCTCTAATAATCAAGCTTGGCCACAGAATATCCCTCTGGATAGGAGAGGGGGGAAAAAACATGTTGCCTGTCTGCCTCTCACTCATCTTTAGACTGCCAGTCTTGGGTCTTTCCTCTTGAAGTCGTCTGTCACATTTATGGCTTCAAACACTAAGCACAGCCTTTATAACCGACTGCCATGTCTTTTGTATTATATTAGCACAAGATGAAAGGCAGCGCGTCTGATGCGAAGGAAGCCCCAAGAAGGCTGGAACGCAGACACTGTGAACTGGCCACCAAAAGGCCACGAAAACAAGCTAACTAATTTCAGCCCAGGTGAAGTGTGTCAGTGCATGTGCTCTTGCGGCGTTGGTGCACGAATGTAATTATTGTTTTTTTTCCAGGTCTGCAGTCTTTTGATCAGT
>OMOW01071587.1:1444-13398 GCA_900312555.1 Lamprogrammus exutus
CAGTATATATATATATATATGTAGTACTATAAGCCTCGATCTAGTGAAAATGTCAGACTTTTGGAAACATGCCTGTTTGAACTTAAGCCAACATTTTACAATAGCTTTCCTTCTTAAACTGAAGTTATCCATTCAAAGTTAACCATGTAGATCTCCTTGACTCGTCTGACCTTCATCACGGAGTGTATTATTCAGTGTAAGGGCAATATTATTATGATTAACGTTTTAAGAGTTTAACAGCTATAGAGGTTGCACTTGAAAGTTAACAGGGAACTGAAGCTCTGTATTCTAAGTATCATTCAGTAATTTGCATCACAGATACTTGTGCAGTACAAGTATCAATCAGACATGTGATTAAGTTAATAGTTAAAGTACTCATTTTGGAGATGTCTGTAAGGATTTTATAACAAATTCTGAATCTATATATGAATAATTTTGAGTAGTAAAAATATTGCTTCTGGCATCCTCTGGATTTGATTTAAACCTGTAACATTCCCAAGGCAAAATAGAATTTTTTAATGTTTGCACTTCACTTCTAAAAGTAAAATGTTAAATCTAGATATGCATAATTCAGTTCTAATGTGTCAAATAGCAATTCTACGTATCTATCAGCAGTCTGTAAGAGTGTGGAATGGGCTGAAGCACACAGAGAGTATGACAGACCTCCTTCCCCTTATAACTGGTGCAGCAGGTAGTGCTCCTCCCACCCAAGAATATGAGTCATGATTGGCAATTGAGGTAGTGATTCCCCATGTGGTAAATGGTGGAATTAAGTTTGGTTTGTTTTCTAAACCAGTTTCCATCAGAAGGAGGTGCTACAGAGACATATCCTTTCACATCACATCACATCACATTCTCAGTTTATGGATTCCTATGGATTTTAAAAAGTTACAAAAAAATGTCATTAAACCTTTCTAAAATATTGGTGAGGGTTTGTAGTATTTCAAGTATCTGGTGGTATATAACAGTAACACACTTTAAATTATTTTATGTACATTTGTATCTGTCACTCACATGTCACTCAATATTGATTCTATACTAGGCGCCTATCAAATTACCTTGGTTTTAATCACAGCTTTAGTCTATCATATGTCATTGTACATTTATGGTAACATTGCTTCTGTTGTACACAACAGTAAATATTTTGTGGTGTGGTATCAGTAAAAACATGAAATACATTTATTACCTTTTAGTTTGCAAACCCACTGGGTGCAACCTGCCCTGAGGTTCTCTCAATAAAGAGTAGGAGATTTATCTGCCCGGTGGAAATTGTTGTCACAGGGGTTATGTATTCGTCATACTTGCACATTGTCATTGGCATATCAGGAACACCACAAACAGGAGGTCGTATAGTTTATATAAGTCCCGGTGCTATATATTTCATTGTACCTGGGTGAAACCCTGAGAAAACAGCGTGCTGTGTTTTATAGGCGAACTGGGCCAATTTACCACCAGCAAACAAGAGGCTTGTGTGTTGCAAAGATCCTGTAATGTCACTTGTAGATTTGAAATTAATTAACAGAGATCTCTAACTTCACTATTCTTTTGTCTTGTCAAAATTATCATAGCAACTAGTCAAAACTATAATATATTGTATCCTTCCTTCCTTCAGTTCCAATGAGTCAAAAATGACTACAAGTGCTATTTAAAATTATGCCAGGATTTCAAATCTGACGTGAAGAAAAGGTTTCAGCAGCTCATCATGGTACTCTGTGGTGCCAGTATTTGAGATACACAGTACAGTGATGACTCAAATCAATTAATTAATCAAAAAACAGATATGAAAGATGATTAACTGGGTCTACACTTCTATGTGTATGTCTAATATCACCGATTACGGTCTAGAGTCTGTTTGTATCTGAAAGACAGCAGTTAATGTTCACAAATGTTATCCCACACTTTGAACATGTGAGTGTTGAATTGAAAATAGTGACAAATGTCAAACAAGAAATTCCTGGTCGATTATTTTGCCGATATTGTCAACATTTTTATGAAAATGGAGGAGTTTGGCTCTGTAAGCTATTAAGACTATTAATCTTTGTGCAGTTACATTTCGCATTTTTCAGGGTACCTGTGTGTAAGTTGAAGTAGAATATGAATCCTCAAAGTTAATATCCCTCACCCTCTTATGTGTACACCTGCAGACCAATGCTGTATTTTCATCACACTGTATACATCAGTGAAGTATCATATTTTTACAACATTTGTAGATCACAAAGTCCAAGAAACTCCTGCTGATATTAAACCCCCCACCACCATAAACCTCCTCCTCCCCCAGTCCACTTCCAGCCTCATGCCGTGATCCTGATTGACTTCTGATGGACATTATTCTCTTTATGATGGTAATAATAACTTCAATAGTATCCTAATGATAGTAATCATAACGTCAGGAGCTCAGTTTTCCAATAGTGTGCTGATAGCCATGTGGCAACCTCAGCAGGGAGCGAGCGAGCTGGCTGGCTGCTCAAAGGTGTGATTTGCCTCACAGTGGAGTACAGAACCATGCATCACAGGTGGGTGACTGTCATATTCTTCACTCAGGTACGGTCGACGTGATCCTGTAGTTCAATATCAATGTTGTTCACCAGCCAAGCACTTATGTATAGAGAGAGGGTTTGAAGTTTTGGGTTAATGTGTTAGGATTCAGGTGCTTTCTCAGTAATAACACAGAGTTGTAGCCAAAAACGCACAATTATACTTTAATATTACAAGATAAAGCTCTACCTCTACATTTTGTCTATATAAGCAGTTCATCCTTTCTGTTATATTACCATTATGGTGACTGTATGGCCAATTTAGATTAGAGAAAGAAATTTACTTAGAGCTATTCGTGACATTAATATTGATCAGTTAGACAGTAAACTTCACTACTTTGCTCAGGCTCAAATTGAAACTGAACACTCTCTCTCTCTCGCTCTCTCTCTCTCTGTCTCTCTCTCTTTCTCTCTCCTCCCTCTCTGCTTGGAGTCATTCCTGCACTGGCTCTGGTCATTTTCATGCAAAAGATTGCCTTTTCTGCCTTGAGGAGAATACAATGAATAGATTGATTAGGCAATATCGTAATGGGGATAGGGTAATGAGCCTGTCAATCATACAGTAGACAGTGTCAGACAGAGACAATACGCTCAGGCAGCAGAATTATTCTGCCGATGGATAGGTGGGCGGGACCAAAAAAAATGGTTGTAGGATGAGCCAAAGAACAACCTTTACACAGAAACTCTCTAAACAAAATATATAGTGTCATACTATGGAACGGACTATAGCTTGTTTTTATTCTTATGAATGTATTGCTTAATTTATTGATTTATTCATATATAATCTACAATGTACCATACATACAGTCTCTGTGACCGGGTAAACAAGAGACATTGCAAAATCCTGATCAGTTGAAAAAGCACTATATAAATTTACCTTAAAATTGATGGGTATGTAAATACTTGAGGTAAAGCTGCTGCATTTGTTCCAGCCACAGAGCTCCTTAATCTTCTCAAGAAAACAAAGCCTTCCTTCAGACATGTGCACAGAGGCATTCTCACTTATTGGCAGTAAAATGATACGCAACAAAATGTTGTAGAGGTAACCATGTGTCTCTGTCTCAGAAGATGTGAACTGAGGTTACACGGTGAACACATTTTGGGATACAGTGAGTAAGATATTTCTATATGTGTGGTCAAATCAGTCATCTTATCAAATAGAACTCATCGTGTAAGGTACAACAATTCAATCTCTGAAATTCTGAAGTAAAGTTTGGTGTACCCCAAGGATCGGTCTTTGGCACTAAGCTCCTCTGTATATACATGCTTCCCCTTGGTGACAGCATTTGCAATTATGGTATTAATTGTCACTGCTAGGCTGATGATACACAGTTATGCGTACCTGTTAAGCCAAATGACACTTCCCAACTCCTAAATTTAGAGGCATGTCTATCAGAAATTTAAAAAAAATGGATGGATATGAACTTTCTGCTGCTAAATGCAGATAAAACAGATTTATTGGTTGTTGGACCTGCTACATATGGACATTTGTATGAGAACTTGAGTGTTAACATTGATGGCTGTATTATTTCTGAAAGCTTGACCATCAAAAAATCTTGGAGTGATTTTACCAGTGCAAGCTAGAGCTGATTCTGACGTTCTTCTTTTAACTTATAAGGCCTTGCATGGACTTATATCACCTTACCTATCCAAGCTAATTACACCATATACACCGGCACGCCCTCTTCACACTCTCGATGCTGGTCTGTCTGTCATTCCTTCAGTTAACAAAAAATCAGTTGGCTTCAGAGCATTTGCCTACTGTGCCCCCTATCTCTGGCATGGCCTTCCACTATATGTTAAAGAAGCACATTCAGTTGAAATCTTTAAATCGAGACTGAAAACCTACCTCTTTTTCACTTCATTACAGCTTAACCTACAACATAGTCGCATCCATCACCTTTTTAACATCCCTTTAATATTGATGTTCTTAATGTGGCTGTTTTATTTTAACTTATATTATTTTATTTGCTTGCTGTATGTTTTGTCCTATGTATTCTTTTTAATTGTTAAGTGTATTGGGACCATGCTGCACGGTGATTCTGCACTTTAAATAAAATTGATTGATTGATTGATTGATTGATTGATTGATTGATTGATTGATTGATTGATTGATTGGTGGATGGATGTATGGACCAAGGCCTGTCCCATTTCAAAAGGCTCTGAGAAATGCAGCTTGGTATGGCAGTTTTTGGGGTATTCAGTTGTTTAACGAAGCACTGAGGTGGTTCTTGTAATAATTAAGAGGTATTTGTGGTGGTCTTGTGGATGTTCTGGTGGTCACTGGGAAATTCTATGCACCACTTGTCTTAAAGTATAGTTCAGTGCTGTGGTGATGAGCTGGGGAGGAGGGTCCAGGCTCCAGGGAACCAGCCACTGACAGTGGAGCCCCTGTAATAGTGACTCACCCCCTTGTAATGAACGACACGTTAATGAATTAATAAATGCTTTCCCACCTTACATATCAAACACACACACACTGCTCTAAAAGCAATCTGTAGTATCCAGTCACTTCTAATGTGAACGTATGGGGTATCAACATAAAACAAAAGGAAAACAAATCTTCTCCATGCTGTCCCATTTGTTTTGCTGGCGGGCACTGAGAGCAAATTTGCTTGTATCTGACGCTGAGGCGGTTTGTTTCATTTGACTTCCCGCCCTATAAACTGTCACCTCTGCTTCCCCCTAACCCAGAAGAGGTTTGCCACGGAAAACAAATGGCTGCCATAATGACCTTCTCCACCAGAGTTGAATTCTGCGGCGTGATCTATGTATTTATCCAAGCATGTTTGCACTGTTTATCTACGAGTGGCTGGATAACTAGTGAGTTTCCCCCCCTTGGCACCTCAGTGTTTGTGTTGATATCTCCTCTTGGATCTCATCATTTCCTTAGAGGGCTGTTAGAAATCGGGTGACAATTTAAAATATTTATAGGGCTTCAGAAAAGCTGTTATAAAATTCAGAACACTTTAAAGGTGTGTTTTTAAGATAATGGTGGCGGCAGTGGAGGTTTGTGTGTGTTCATGGTGAAATTGTTGTCTCTCTCTGTGTGTATGCTGTAGAGGGAGAAAATGAGAAAGAGAGGAAGATGCATTTGTGTTCATGTGTGTGTAACTATGAAAAAAGGGAATGTTCAGCCAACTATTGATTTTGGAAAAGGCACTCACTGAGATGATGAGGAGGTTTGTCCTGTGAAGTGGCTATTATGTGAAATCAGTTGCCGTTGGCTGAATCTGTACACTCTATATTCATTGCTTTCAATTCTCTAAAGCAGCTTGTGCCGCATCTCCTTAGAATTCATTCAAACCCATTGTTTAAAGCATACGGTAGAACATGGTTTGCAGGTGTGCCATCCACCATCATCTCTCCTAAAACAGTTGTCTGCATTGACTTACTTTTCTTTAGCCTTCAATCATTTTGAGAGATTCAGCGTTGACCTTGTTTTGAGATTGGCAAATTTTCTGTCATTAGATTCCAGAAAACCTTGAGGTGTTTGCAGAAAGTCTACTGAGGTTATCGTCGTTCTGATACTGAGCAAGTGTAAGAGCTGAGATTTCAACTAGATTGGGACTTTGGAGGGATTTTGTTTCTTTATCAGAATTTCTTTTTGTGGAGTTGTGTGCAGTTGATTCCATGAACTTTTGACATTTGTTAACCTATAGATTAGAACTCAGAGATCAGTGTGTCATCTTTCTGTAGACATTTGACACAAAGTTCCCCTCTAACTCCTGAGCAGCTACATAATAATTACTCCACTTATACAACCTGTCCTCGGGCTTGGAGGTTGACCTTTCCACAAATACCATGTTCATTCCCCTTAATGTGACAGCAGGGGTGTCATTTCCAATTGTGTACACCTAACACAGCTACACAGATGTCAACTAGCAAGCCTCTAATGGTGGCTCGGTGTGCTGGAAGAAACAAGGATGGCATATCTGTGAGCTGGTGAGGGCATGTGTCTCCTGCGTGTGTGCATGTGTGTGTACCATAATTGTCCAACTTTGACTAGACTACCTTGGCAGCCAGGACTGAGAAAGAGAGGCATTTGGGGAGGTCTTAACACACAATTTCACACATTGGCACACACACACATAATACATGTGAGCGCACACTAAACCATCACAGGGTTGTGCGAGGGTGAGAGGAAACACGCAGCCAGGCTTGGCTCTGTCTGACCACAATCTGACCTAATGGGAATCTTATGGCTGAGTGCTCTGTGCAGTGCATAGGCACAGGATGCATGGCCACCTAGTGAAAGCATTCCAGCGGGAAAAATGAACTACACACAGAAGAGAGAGAGGTATACAATAGAGGTGCAGAGAGATGTGGAGTAGAGGGTAAACAGTCCATGCTTGGATTGGTGATGAATTGGAAACCAAGAGCCAAGGTGTCTCTCTTTTATCTCACAACCAGTTCAAAGAATTTCAGTACTCCGTTTTTATTTTTGTAGACATTTAATCACACAGTCTTAGGCGATTATTAGTAGCGGTGATACAAACCCAATTGAACACACTGAAAGAGGGAAAGACTTGTTGTGAGCTCTGGCACAGATGATTATTTTTGGGCTGTACTGGCAGTATATGCCTCAGCACACAGTAGAGACAACGCTTTGTGCAGTGTTTTGCTTGTTCTTGTCTTTGTACATATTTGCTCCTCGCTTTGAGGTTTCGGAGTTGTCATGGCTTATTGCATCTCTGGATTCAGCCTCTGAAGTCCTCTTGAAATGTTTATTGTTCCCTCTGATTGAATTAAAGGATTATAAATCTTATGTAGCATGATTGTGAACAAAACAGCCCTGAGACAGCACGAACACACACACACACACACACACACATACAAATATAGAAGATGGGAAAGGTGAGAGGGAGATGGGATAAAAGGAAATTATGAGGC
This sequence comes from Lamprogrammus exutus, assembly GCA_900312555.1. Classification (NCBI taxonomy): domain Eukaryota; kingdom Metazoa; phylum Chordata; class Actinopteri; order Ophidiiformes; family Ophidiidae; genus Lamprogrammus; species Lamprogrammus exutus. Next base: position 8,872 of record OMOW01071587.1, read on the forward strand.
AGATTATGAGATTACTCCAGTGTCAGTTTTTTCATTGATGAAATCAAAATATTGGCAACACCCTTTATTACAAGAGTGTTGTGGAATGCAGAACTTTACAAGTTTCCATCTGAAACTTTATGACATGTCTACATCATAAATACCCAGCCAGCTCTAACTGATAGAATTTCACTTTTGTAGGTTCATTGCACGGTGCAGTCCTTTAAGTGTTAATACATGATGTGCTTGGAAAGCCGTAATTAAGTGTCCTCTTTTTTCCTCTATTGTTACACTGTCCTCCCTGTGTGATTTTATAGCTTCTGCCAATTGCCTGTAAAACATATAGACCCTTAAATAAGATTTGGTCATTCCACCAAGCAAGATTTTCAATGCCTCTAAATATAGATTAGTTCTCTATTATCGGTGGTGTTCTTTCGTGACAACCAGACTTGGCGGTACCTTAGTTTGGCCCTCATAAAAGAGTATCTCCCTCCCCTTCAGGCTACCAGGCAGGGCTTGACTTTACCCAAGTCCCTGCTGCCAAATCAAGCTTGTCACTTCTCACTCAAACTTCCATGTTGACCTCTTTGGAAAACATCAGGAGCAAACCCAAAAGCCCCTTCATCTTCATCCCCCCCAATTGGTCTGTAACACAATGAGACACCCCTAAACCTCCTATTAAGGACAGCGTGATGTAGCCACATGTTTGTATCTAAGTAGAGGTCTCTGTCTTTGTACAGGAAACACTACTTACCAAAACCACTTGTTGAAAACATACCTACCAATATCTCTGTAAGCTGTTTTTTTATATGTATATATTCGTTTATTTCCTTTGCAAATCCATCCAGATGTGTGCATCTTTAGGACGTCGTTGTGGCTGTATACGCGCTGTACGTGTGGATATCGGTGCCCAGCAGCGTCTCCACTGCGCCTTTCGTCTCCGTGTGAATGTGTTTGGTGTCTGTTGCCCCGTAATGATACACGTCGCTCAGCTCAACAAGTGAATAACCAATCGAATACACAAGCAACATAAAGCAGGCCGCACTCCGACGACGGGCAAACAAATTAAATCACGGCAACGTAGCCAAAATATCCATCTATAAATCGACCAGGCCACATAAAGAAAGTAAAAACAGTGAATTATATTAACTTACGTTTTATCTCGTCAACAACACCCACAAAGCAGATATAATTAAGGAGATCTGCATTCACGGCGGTAGGAATGGATGAAACGGAACAACGCGGGCTGTGCCGGTAATTAACCCTGACCAGGTGCGCAAAACCAATCACTAACGGCCGCGTAGGTAAGTTCTTGAACATCAGGGCTTTACCCACCAGATCAGATTTGCACAAAACACAATTGCCTGAGGCAAATTATTGTAATATATGGGCAGATGTAAGTGAACCTAAGACTTGTGTGCAGTAGCGCAAAATCATATTGCTTCAAAAAGGTTGGGTACGAGATCCCTCTGCATCAGACTAGTCTACCGATCCATGATACATTAAAAAGCCATCACACTTATTCTGCTGCATACTAAGCATTGACATTACACCAGTCCATCTACCTCAAGTACATTATGGCTGGAGGTAAGGGCACAGTCAGAACAGTGTGTTGACAGAATCTGGTGCTCTTCTGCCACTCTGGGCCCATGTGCACTGACAGCTGTCAACTACCTTGGTCTGCACCTGTCTGTTGCACTCTCTCACACATGCAAACGCATGTAAGCGCAAATAGACACACAGGCAACCCCCCCCACAAATACACAATATTATGTAAAAATATACAAATACATACACAGAAGCACAAAGGGCCCTAGACCTACCCCTCAGAATCTCTCTCTCTCTGTCTGTCTGCCACAGATGGACTACAGAAACCCAGCCACCTATGTGATAAGCGATTCAGTAATTGTGCAGCTGGCAGCTCAGGCGTGTGCTTGTGCCACAGTAGTGGACATTGTAGAATGAATGGCCACTCAGGTTTGTCCAGTGGGGAGATGAGAGAGAGAGCGAGAGAGAGAGAGAGAGAATGGGATGGAGAGGCAGGATTTTTGAAAAAAGGAAATTTCAAAGATTAAAGGAATTAAAGCGAGAGCTAGAGAAAAGAGAGTGGGTGCAGAGTCGTCTTAGTATGTGGGTGGATGCTTTTGAGTTTTGAAGAGTAGCAGCAGTGTTGGCATGGGAGAGAGGGGACAAGGGAGGAAGGGGGGGACAGAGATTTGAATAGAAAGAGAGCGAGAGAGAGAGAGAGAGAGGAACGGGGGTGGAAAAGCAGCAATTAGTGTAATTAGGAGACCGGCTTTACCAAGGCACTGACAATATGTCACCTCTCATTATAACCCATAAGCAAACACAGCAGCCTAATGCAAGGCAGCACCCATTCTCTAGACAGTTCCCTGTGTCAATGTAGATTTAGTTCTCCTCTCCTCTGTCACGCTCTGCTGCATATCATTGACTTGCCAATAAAACATGCAGGTTTTGGTTCCAGAATACAGAGTCCAGTCGGGGAGAGAGAGTCCCAAACAACAACAAGCAAGGTCCAGCTATCATACTGCTGAGAGTATGGGGACTTTGGCGGCTTTGCAGAAAGAAGAGTAGATGCTTGTTAAACTGCGGGGGGGTTGATTAATAGACAGATGAAGTGTGTTACATGTTGGTGGTTTGAATGGGGGAGTGCGTGCTGTGGTCTGTTTGAATTGATGTCTGGGTAATTACAGTACCACATTATGGTTTTAAGTTTTGGATGATTGCCATCTGTATATCATAGCTCATAGAGAACCATGGACAAATGAAGTAACACTCCAAGATATACTGCAAAGCATTTCTATATGAATTTGTGTTTTTGGCCAGTCCGCACACAAAACACAGCAGGGAGTCTAAAGAATGAACACTAAGGCAACCTATATAGGTGAGGTGAAGCGGTTACACCTGCGAAGGATGTTCCCAGACTGAGGGTGGGGGGTGTGGGCTCTCCTTTTCCCTGCTTTGGGAGGGCTCAGGTGATCTTGGTCTATCCTTATGGTGGGGACTTCTATATCTCTATCTATATCGTAGACATATGGCAGTGCCGCTGAACAAACATTACTTTGTCTGTGTCTGCATAAGTGCAGGATTCCCTCTCCAAGGAAACACTGGCAATCTGAACAGTACACAATACAACAGATGTCTTTGAATTCATAATTACTGAGAAAAAAAACAAAACATGGCAGACTAGCATAGGAAAAGCTAAGACAGTTGTTTGCAAAATGTAAGATATCGCTGTGATTACTAAATATTTTCATCATTAACAAACAGATCATTTATACACATTTCTGAATATTTGCGCAACTCCCTTGTGCCATTTTATTGTTTATTGTTTTTTCTGTTTAGCCTCCGGTTCACTTTTTCACCCCCTGATTTCATGGCACAAGGCCACAGAGCTAAGCGACTGTGACAAATTGGGATTGGGATGATAAAATAGGCTATTTAATAAGCATGGCAGAAGGGATTGGACTCTGGAGTCGGGTTCACTCCAATAAGCAGACCGTCTGAACTCCTCATGGGCCCAGCTTTGATGACAGCTTTCATCCATCTGATGGGGAGATTCTGCCAGTGGAAGACGGAGTCGGTTCTGTCTCCCGATCTACAGTGTGTGTGTGTGTGTGTGTTGAGCTTCGCCTGTTCGTGTCTACTCAGGGACCTGTTTGAGTAAATGCAAAATCAGAGCACGCATCAATCTGAGGCAGAGATGTACTGTGGTGAGGGAGTGGGACTATGGTTCGAAGATGTGTCCATGTGTTAACCTCAGGCTATTAACTTCCAAATATAAACTCCTTCCCCCAGAGAGTAATCATGTCCCTTTTTTTTTTTTCATCGCAGTCCCTGAAATGAGAAGTTATTAGAGAGAGATGCAGTGTTATTCCCCAATGATAGTCAAGTCATGCTGTGAGTGTGGCGTGGAGAGAAATGTTCATGTGTGTTTATGCATGTGTGTGAGATCGGCGCAGAAAACAAGAAAGGAGGTGCGTCTGATTGAAGAGGCTCACCACTGCTCTGACAAAATGTATAACAAAGCTTAGCTGGGAAAGACAGAAGAGCTAAAAGAGAGAGAGATGAGTAAAAAGGGTTGGAAAACAGAGAAAAGCCACAGGACAAAGAGAAATGCTGTAGAGGGCGCAATGCTGAGCCTGTTAAGCAGACAACTGGCAGAAAAAAGAAACAAATAAAAGAGTAACAGGAGTGCAAAGAAGAAATAAGTGAGAATGATGGTGGAGACAGGGAAAGCTGGGTGAGGAATGATAGAAAATGTGTAAAAGTACATCATGTGATAAGATAAGATAAAATAATCCTTTATTTGTCCCACAACGGGGAAATTTGCAATGTATAGCAGCAAAAGTGGATAGTCAACTACAAAGAGCATCACTACAAACTACACTAAGTTAAGAGCAGTAAACTAAAGATAATAAATAAGCACTTTTCAGTAGAAACACTATTAACAATATAAACAAGGCAAGAAAATACAAAAACTATGTCTGAGGTAGGTAGGTATTGCACACTTAAGTTTCAGGTGAT
>OMOW01071708.1:0-11753 GCA_900312555.1 Lamprogrammus exutus
TTCCCTACACGACGCTCTTCCGATCTAATTTAAATGTTCTCGGCAACTGAATTCCTTACCAGTCTCTGGAGGAGATGACATAGTAGACAGGGGGTGGGAGCGTGTCAGCGGAGGTGGAGATTGGTTGACCCACACTGTATGCCCCTGCATGGGAGAACACAAGCCAGTCTCCAATGTTGAGCTCAGGTAACAAACAGTGCTCCACAACCTGGTCAAGGTCATCCCCAGAGGGACCCCACAGGCTGCTGCTGAACACAGGATCATCCAGGGCTGAGCTCTGGTTACACACAAAGCACAAATTATGCATATTGGTCAAACAAGCAAAGCTTCAAATTACTTTCGTAAAACTAGGTCAAATTGACAATTAACTTATTCTATTTTAGTTTTTCCTGTCTGCAACAGTAAAATTATAATATACCATAGAACACAAACAAATTTGATCCACATTTTAAGTAAAGAAGTACACCTCAAAAGTTGATCAAATAATCTGATAAAAGTTTTGAAAACATTCTACAACCTTTAATAAAAGCCACATCACACACTTCCAGAAGTCATGCCTCCCAACTTTCATCCATTGCTATCAGATATTCCACACTGGTGTTACAAGTTCTCAAGTTTAATGCATTTATAACGCATAACAGCAGCAGCAGCAGCATTGTGCTCTGGACATTCCCAACTGGTTATAGTGGGAATTAACATCAGGTCATTTCTCAGGGAGGTTGTGAAATTCAGAAACTGATCATGCATTTCGCCTGTATCATAAGCGTACTGTCACTTGGTATGAGAGAGAAACAGCATCGCTGCTGCTAATAGTCTCTTTGCTAAGTAATTCACAGGAAATGGAATGATGAATCACATGATGCAGTTTAAGAGCTCAACAGGAGTATAGTCAATAGCAGTTTTTAAGCAGACTGTGTGGACATAGTCACTGATTTTATTTAGATACCACAAGCTAAAATATGGTTTTGTTGTGAAGCTAGAGAAGCTTTGGGACAAACCTACCTTTTGAACAGATGGAACATCAATCAGTTTTCCCACAAGTTTGCTGGCAAATGATCCATACACTCCTTCATTTATGTAGTACTGGAACTCTGGCTCTTCATTGGAGGATGGCTCACCTGTTCAGAGACGTGTACAAAATTTTTGAGAGGGCATCCGATTTATTTTAAACACTTTATATCCAGTTTTATATTGCCTTTTATGTGGCGCATGCATCACTAAAATTCTGTTTGGTTTAGTTTTTCAACTGGCCTTACGTAAAGCAACAGCTCCACAGACTATTACTATTATTATCATAGGCGCCTGAACATTCTGAATGAGGATTAAAAATGCAATTTGTGAAATTCTCATTGAGTAATTAATGTCATGCCACTGACTTGGAGCCAGGTCCCGTCGATCCCGTGCCACCACCTCTTTGGATATGATGTTGACAGCCAGTGTGAATGCGGCGGACACAAAGTAGCTGCCAGGCTCGGCAATGATGGAGACTCCAGCAGAAGGAGGGAAGTATAGGTCCACCACAGACATGACTGCACTATTAATCTGCCAAAGAAATGGCAGAAGTAAAAAGTAGGACTCAACAAAGATGTGTTGGACAATACAATGAAAGAGAATTATTTAATTTAATATTTTCAGGCTTTTGAGGGTTTAGTTTGGACCTCTCACTCACTATGAACCACCAGCAACAGTGTGTATCGAACAGATGGAAATGCTTACTTGTTCTAGCTGGATCTCAGAGCCACTGAAGCTGCCTCCAATGTCCAGGATTTTCATGTTAAAGCCAATATCATCCTGAGGCAGGAAAAACTTTGAAAAGTTAATTTTAATGAAAAGAAATAAAATTTATTATTATTATTATTATTATTAAAACCTGTCACTGGTATCCAAATCACAACACACTCTTTACAGAAGATCATAGAAATGGTGGTCACTTTACTATATAACATACTGTACATATGATATCTAAAATTACTCACTCCCATATCAAAGACACAGCGGGCATCAGAGATTGCATGAATGTAGAACTTGTCATCCTCGCAAGAGCTGGAGATTTGAAACCTGTGAAGGAACACAGGTGGTTTAACAGTGAAATTTCAACAACAGGTTAAAATGTAATCCTGTAGCAATACGAGTGAATAAAACTACATAATTGACACTGCCATAACTTCATCGGAGGCAATGGAGATTCATCTTGTATTTGTACCACAGTACTTTCACAATTAAACCCAGCTCAGTCAGCAGTGAGATATTTCATTCCTGTACACTTGTGCACTCCTTAAAATTTGTCGTGGTAACCAGCACTCATCTTTCAGTGAATCAGAAAATTTGTTGTTGAGCAGTCGATCAATAACAAAAGGAAATAAATGTTTAAAAAAAAGAAGCATTTTTTAACTTTCATTTAATTTTTTCAGTTTTTCCTGCAATCCTATAATCCTCTTCTTGTAAATTAATTTGCACCAAAATACAAGCATTTTCTTCAGATTACCATCTATGGATTTCAGGGATACAGCTGAAAAGTCGGTGACTAAGGTCAAGAATTTGGTCATTAGACAAACTATGGTGTGTAATAATACACAAACATTATCATATGAGCACTGCATCTATGTACATTTTGTAGTATGCAATATGATATAAATCGTGTTTGTGTTTATACAGTAGTTGCTAATTTTGACACATTGACGTGATGACAGCAGTCAAACCGGGGACTGACAGATTATATGTCTGACAGACAAATAATTTGGTGTATATGTTATTTATTTGCAATTGTACAGTATCTATATTTATTCTTCATATTGCTTTATACATGGGCACAGTGTATTTCTGCATGGCTCACCTGACCCCCACCACCTGCACACCCAGCTCCTTAGCAATTTCCAGGAGATGCCTGCAGTCCTTGAGTGAACAGCCAAATGTCATGCTTAGCTCTTCTTCCTGGTTGGATGCTTCTGTTGACACTTGCAGCAGCAGCCTGAATTAAAATACAGACAATACAGGACACTGGTTGCTGGATTGTTTATATACAAGAATCCACATAAGGTAAAGGTCAAAGGATACAAAGAAAATGAGCTGGGAAGCCAGCATGACATCACAAAATGGCTGAACTACAGACTGATTTCAACAATTCTACACATCTAAGGTTAGACACTGTAATGGATCAAGACTTCAACAAGGAGGAAGAACTTACTTGGCATTGGGGTGGCAGCGAGCAATCTTCTGGAGTTCTGCTTCATTATCACATACCAGGAGGTCAATGCCATTTTTTGCAGCATATTTAATCTGGGAAACCTGTTTGCAGACACCACTGTAGATGATGTCTTCAGAGGGAATGCCATGGCTCTGCACCAGCTCAAGTTCAGACTGACACGAAAAGACACAAAGACAGAGCTTTAAAATCTATGGAAGTAGACATTTCAGAGACAGACATTTCATCTTACTGCATCCGTACCACATGGTTTTCCTGCGGTTTTATCAAAAATGCGTGTCAGGTTAATGCTCCTGTCACTGCCCTTGACCAAGGCAGTAGGCTGGAATTGGGCACCACACTGCTTTTAGTGGCTAGGATGGGTCAAATGCGCAAACTTTCCCTACAGGGATCAATAAGCACAACTTAAACTGTTCATGTGCTCTCCATACAAATATACAAAAATCACTCAAATACAGCAATATTTACATATACATAATAAATACAATTACATTGGAATTATACAAATAACTAGATAGTGCCATTTCGGAAGAAACCAAGCACTTTATTGCAGTGTTGGCTGGAACACGTCAAGCAACGTGTCATAACGACAATGTCCTAAATAGGCCTCACGTTTTGCCATCTTAGCTGTGTGTTATTTATTAATTATGCAATAATTAATGGAATAACAGTGCTACTGCTAGCAATCACAGTAACCATTGGGGTACATTGACCACTTGGTGGTCCTGCTAGTACCAATATTCTGCAACTCCTGGTCCAAGCTGTAGAATAGTTTAATGGGTGCTCAGATGAAGAGGGTTTGGATGTGGGTACCTGTTTAAGCAAGGTGCTGTTTCAGAATCACTTAATTAAATGTTTCAAATATGTATTGATTCCTGTATTGACATGGGACTAGAGCCATCAAATCAGATTCAAATTTGTTTTATCCCTTTTCAATTACCTTTTCAAACTGTGGAACAGCGTTAACTGAGAGCATTAGCGACAGGAAGCAATGCAATGAGATACCTTGTTGGCACAAATGAATCCAGTGCCAAGGGCTGCAAGAACTTCAATAACAGCCGGACAGCTGTTGCATTTGACAGCATAGTAGGGCCGGATCTGGGCCATGCATGTTCGCCAGCGAACATGTTGCTTCATTATTACTCCCAGGTCCGCAACAAAGAATGCATTTTTCTTAGCCTAACGAGGAAGAAAACATATATACAGGTTAGTCAGTCAATAATCTGACAAGCTTTTACAACGGTGAGGCCCAATATAGCATCAATATCAGTACTTTGAGTTAAATACTGATCCCCATATATTGATCAGAACCATTTTCATTTAAATAGCCAAAATTAATTTTCAAATAATATTTTCGATCTTTAAATCTATTGTAATATTTAAAATCTCAATCTCTAAAATTAATTAATCTTAAACAATTTTACAAATTATATTACACATTCTCTTAATACAAATCTTTAGTTTGCTACATAGAAATTAAAACTAGGTATCGGATGTCACTGCAGTTTCAATACTCAGTAGAAGTAGTAGTAGCAGTAGTATCAAGCTAAGGACCGTGTTACAGAAGAAAGTACCCATGACATGAAAAAACATCAGGTTTTACTAATACTGCAAAACCTTTCAACAACCCCATTCAATAAACTGTATCACACAACAATAAATGGACATTTGAGACAATTCTATGACAGCAGGAAATCCACATTCAAAAGTAAGTCTTGTATGTGTCGTAACGTTTTGGTCTCTTACCAAGGTTTGTTCATAAATGTGATTGTCAATCACGTCACTGAGGGCTGTGCCTCCATCCAGCAGGCCAATGGAATACTGTGATCCATCAGCTATTCCTTTCATCCTCTCAACCGTTTTCTAATAATCCGACAGGCATAAAGAGTGTGGCTAGTCCAAAAACCTCTTGCTCGCTCCCTCTCGAGCCGCTGAGGTCCTAGACTTACGCAACAATCTGTGAAAGAAAACAAGAAAGGTCAACATAGGATATGATGTTCAATTTAACCACGTTTGGATAATGCACATTCACTGATATAGTCTCCTGTCTATATTATGCATAAACTCAATTTTCAGTGAGCACCCAATGACAGGACAGAATGGTTTCGTGACAGCTTTGTGGAATGGCCTGAAAAGCCGCTGTGAAAACACAAAGTCTGGGTCATAGGGTTCATTTACTTTACCATCAATTACTCCCACCAATCACCATTAATCCCTATGGTGGTGACCTGCAAGGGTTCCTTTTGATGGCATTAACCAAGGTACAATACAGGTGGCATCTGTGTCACAATTTCGCCTTCGATAATGTTTTAGAGAGGCACAATGGTCTGGTCTGGTCTGGTCTGGACCACGTGTCAAATGAATGGGAGGTTCACTGGGGATTAAACTCTGTGCCAACAAGATCTGCCTAGGAAGACTGCTCTGTGACTACTAGGACACGGCAGGGAATACTGCTGTACAAGGCAATGACTGCACAGTCATGTCTGCAAGGGGAGCCAAATTGTTGACAATCAAGACAATCGACTCTTGGGTGACATTAGATGTTGTCTTTACTGAATAATGCAAATACCTTTTAAGCCACTCAGTGCAAATAGTGAATAATACCTAAGCAAACAAGCAATCTTTGTAGCAACCCCTTTGAATAATCACAATAACTTTGAAAATATTAGCATTAGGGGTGACATGAGTAATCACTTAAATCAATTACTTGATTCAAATAAATAAAATAATCAATTGAAAATTGACTTTATCGACCATTTGGCAATATGACCCCACACTCCAGCCCCGTTGGTGGTGGTAGTAATGCACAATAAAGCTGTCTCACCACCCATTCAACAACAAAGAAGAAGAGGATGATTCAGCATTATGGCAGAAGGTGAAGGCATTCTGGATAACTGTCTGGACCATCTGAACCAAAAGTGGTTGTTCGGAAACATTTCATATTAAAACCAAAAGATAATGTAGTTGTGTGTTAACACTACAAAAGGAGCATAAATTAAATAAATAATGAATAAACAGCCCAACCTTGATGCAGGAGCATGACAGATGACAGCACACAGGTTTAACTGATGCACCATGTGTTTTATAGCTAGTAACTGGCTTCATGCAACACACGTGCATTGCATGCACTCTATTTCTGCAGTATTAGATAAAGACCAATTATAATGTAACACGTCATCACATGGGTCACGACACGTCATTGAGTCTTAAAGTGACAATGCACCATTTACTGATCTGTCTTAAATTGCAAATAAAGTCAATGATGAATGGCAAATGAAATAAAATGACAAAACTAATACAAATAATATAAAAATACATATAAATATTATAAAATGCTATTAAGAAAATATGCCCAATAAACACCATACCCTACATTTTGTTTATCTTTATGGATAATATTTAACTCATTCATATCAAATTGGTCAAATTACGATGATTTATTAAAATTATTATTAGTTGGGATTGGGAATTTGCCATTTTAATTTCTCCCTCTTGTCTCTCATACTGAAAGAAACAGACTGTGATGGATATATACTCAGAGCAGTCATCCCTAGGTAGAATTGACCAAGTAAACATATTGTTGCCCAAGGTTCTACCAAGTCTGACAAGTGGATCCTTGAAATTGTGCATGACGAATGGACACACAAACATATAATGAAATGAACACATACGTGGCCCAATGATAATCTACAGTGACTCTCAAAATTACTGTGGACAATAAGTATTGAAATTATACATTGTGGGGTTTAGTTCTCTTTGTGAATCAGGGGTTTTATGATAACAAGACAAGGTTCAAATTGTGTAATGTTTTTACAATGATCAACCAAGAGTTTATGTAACTTAGGGAATGACTAAATATGTTGCTCACTCATTTCACTCTTAAAACATTGGGTGGTGGATTATGAGAAGAGTAAATAAAAGATATATATAAAGACTACACTGCAACAAAAACTACAGAAAAAAGTTACATTATATTTCACATAATAGCAGGGTTAACATTTGTTACTGCAGCAAAATCAGAGAAACCGAAAAACTACAGCAGATAAAATAAACCCAGAACATAAGGTCATGCTATGAAATAGAGGAGCCCGAAATAGATCAGAAACACTAGATCTGAAATAACTACAGACTGTATGGGATTAATGTGGGGCACGCTTCTTATTCACCTGCCCATTAATTCCTCCAGGTAGCTATTTTGGTGAAGCAATTTATCACAATGGATATGCAAACAAGGAAACCTAACCATGTAAACGCACATAGACACTACCTCAAAAGACTACTTTTAGCTCACCCTGAGTTCTGCATAAATTTCACATCTCATCTACTCACGTGGATGAGTCCTGGGATGAACTCCTCCACATCAGCTAGGATCCCAAGGTGGCTCAGCGTTGAAATCAAATGACTCTTGGTATAGAGCTACCCCTAGATCTTCTGGGTAATTGTTGTACACCTGCAAAGAAACGGATGAAACAGGGCACATTTACAAATCAGCCATGGACATACAGTTTGCAAATATCAAAAACAAACCTGCCAACAATTACAACACGTCAGAGGCATTGGGGCAGATCAACTCAAATTTGAGGGTTATTAAAGGGACATGGGAGAGTGTGATAGTTGCAAATAAGGAGAAATAAGAGACGACAAGCAATTTTGATGGGTAATGAATGAATCGCGCACACACGATAGAAAACAGTATTTCAACATATTATCATACTTGGTAAGCTAAATACCCAGCTGGTTGCTATTCAAACCGTAACCTATAACTTCAAACTATCAACCCACAGGTAAACCAGCATGCTTTTATAACAGATACTATGCGATGCCTAGCTTAATACAAGCAAAGCGTGACTCATTACCAAAGTTATCTTTTATGCATTCTAGATGGCTAATATTCATCGCTTGTCCACACACTACCATAGTTATTTCAGGGACATGCTAATTAGCAAGCTAACCATGGTTGTTAGCTACTTACGTCCGTGGAAAACCCAACGGTGGGGATAGAACGCTTTTTCTTTTTTGGCGGAATTTTTAAAGCGTGACGGGGCTACTAAAATAGGAAAGAATAACTGCCATCAGAAAGGTGAATACTATCAAGTTATGTTTGAAGGAGGTTATCTATCCAAGCACGTAACGACGGCGGAGGTCGAGTACACGATGGGACGGACGGAGAGAAAGCCAACAGCAGCGTCAAGTAAACATGAAAGTAAAGCAAGATTTCCGGTTAAAATAACAAAATAAAACCCAGATTAAAGAATGATTCAATATTGCAGTCTTTGTGATTAACACAAAACATCAGACTGGAAAAAATAAGAATATATCGCCAGAATAATATACGCATGGTTATAAAAGTAAGGAATGGTTTGTCAGTATAAAGATATATTAATAGTTTTAAAGTTAATAAACTTGTTTTCCGGTCAGATTGGGATTATCTTTATGATTTTGACGCACCTACAATGGGCGGAGTTTATTACTGTCAAATCAAAAGCCAAGCACCTTGTTTACAACACTATAATACACGAATAATTGGTCGAATTTAATGGTAATAACAATAATTATGATAACAACTACCACAATGACGATAATTATGATAATAATAATAATGATGATTAGTATTATTATTGTCAATTTATGACAATCATTTTATTAATAATGAATAATGATTAGTAGTAAAAATGGGTAATAATTAATAACAACAACAACAATGATAATAAGAATAAGAATAATCGATATGGGATTGTTTCTCTAAGACTTCTGCTGTCATTTTGTTTTTGTTCCACAGAATTTTGATCCAGGAAGACAGCAAATGAAATAAAATAAAATAAAATATCCACTTTTTCAGCAGCAAAAACACTTTTCGTTTGATTAAAAACTGTTTCTACCATAAACTGTACATGTGTTAAATAGGGAATAACAATTACCTGGGTTATGTCTTCATGGCATTCCCCATCTCTCCATAATGAGGACAAAATACTGTCCAACGAGGTTTGCAGATTTTTGTTTCTTGAACAAAAATCAACAATTGCAAAAAAATAGTATTTTGAGTATGAGTGGATAGCACGTGTTTGTCTTCAAGTCCAAAATCCAACTGGATTTTCATGTCCCTTGCCCTTATTGTTGTGAGTTTGAGGAGTTGTGCCTGCCTCTAAAGACGCAGGGTTTGGGAAAGACTTTTTTCATGAAGTAAATTTGCATGTCTCCCTGTGGGAGACTGGAGAAGGAGAGAGCCAAGGAAAGCCCTACTGTTAGCAAGGCAGAAGAGAAGTGTTTTCTCTGGACTTGTTTTGACTCAATATTGACATCATCTTGATCTTCAGAGGTCCTCATACCTGTGTTGAAACTCCATGATTTGACATTCCCATGTACAGCTCTCAAATTTTCTACTACATTTTGTATGTATTTTTTTTAGAAATGGTGGAAATACGCACTGATTTAACTTCTTTGGTTTGTGTTTGTCAAATATCCATAGCTGCCTGGAGTCCATTTTCAGCAGTGTCTGTACTTGGTGTTCCCTTTGTACAGTTTAAAAAAAAGATTTGGAACATACAACCTTTTAGAATTGCAAGACTACTGTTTGGAAAGCTCAATCAACATTATAGTGCCCTATGGTTTCTGGTGGGTTTTACATACTTATTTCTCTGTTCAGTGGCATTAATGAGACTAAAGCTTTCACATTAATTGCATCACCCCGATTGACCCAATCGGGGTACCAACCGATGTGAACAGTTCTCAATCCACAGCTTTAAAGTCCATGCTTTTGCTGTCCTGTCAGCCACAAGTTGAATTGTGTACAGTCCATAAATACTGTACATATGGTATGACATGGTGTGTATGAAGATAATGCTGAACCTATTCACAATATTAGATGAGCTTTGAGCACTCATAAGAGAAGAAATGCACAATAGTGGCATTTGTTTTCCTCTTAAAACTATTCCTTGAGGACCATTGTGAAGGCTGAAGAGACAGCGTCTTTCACTTGTACTGTAATACAAAAGCTGTTCCGTGTTTTGTGCCTGTTCTTTCTGGCCCTAATTGAGATGTGTGCATGTGTACGTAAGTATAATCTAACATAGCATCTAAAGTGACTTCCAGTAAAGTACAATGTTTGATTTCCATTGTTTGGATCATAATAGCCACTGCAGCTACAGGGTATGTTACAGCCAGACATGTGTACCACCCACTGTGGGGGCAAATACTCCAGTGGCTGCATTGTGCAGCAGGAATTCTCATTTGCAAACATTGCAAAAAGATTACATCAACACACAAACTTAGACCTTTCCATTAAGCCTGTCTGACCAAAGTCTGCAGTCAAAAAGGAATTACTGATGTACCATAACAACAAAATGAAAACAGTAAAACACCATCAGTAACACTCATTTCATCAATATTTTTTTCACATGTACATGTAAATAGTGTTATATGGTGTATGTGAACACATACTCACAAAAAGGCTATTTCATTTATTTTTCATTTATAATCTTCAGATAAGACAACATCCCTGACAGTTTATTTTAAAAAATACATATATATCCTAAGGCATTTAGCCATTGTATTAACAGGTGTGACTGACTTAGCTCACCATGAATTAATCTTATGTAACAGACCTTAGTGTTGTACATGCTGTTAATGCGTTAAGTAGTTGTACCCTCGTGTTTCAACTCTTTTGCATTTGCCAAAGAATGTTGCTAAGTACAAGCAACTCCAAACAAACTTTTCCTCAGATTGATCTGAATGTTAAGCAGGGCTAAATACAGCAGTTGGCTGCAAGAATATAACAAATATGCAAAAGGAATCTCCATAAAAGGCCTAGAGGTAGTGCAAATTTCCCTTGTTTCTAATGATATAGATATTTATCAAAATTACTGGTAATCTCAAACACTCTAATAATGAATCCAAACATGTAAAACGGCTCCAATTTCGCTCAGCAATATGCCAGCTAAAAGGAGTTATCTTTAGCTATAGGCTTTTCCAAAACATGTCATTTATAACAATGGTATCAAAGTGGAGAGGAGATACATCAAGCTGCAACATGATACTCAGACAATAACTAAATTTGAAAAATGTTCCACTTTTAACCTTTGCTTCCCTTCCGTCAAGAATGATAACAATAAAATTCTGAACAAAAGGTCATAAAATCACTCAATGTCAGTGGCTTACTGTAAAAGCACATGGTTACAGCACAATAAGGTTACATGAATTAGAATAAAAAACATATATAATCTGCATTTTGTGAACAGTGTTTTTTTTACTGTCTTGTAAAATATTGCAATAGTGGATCACATCAAAGAGCACCCCATATGGTGTGTGAATGTTTTAGGTGTTCAGAAATATACTTGCATATGCAGTGGGTGAAGGCTACAAACTATGGCCTTTATATAAGAGGATATAGATGACCCAATGTGCAGAATAAGAATAAGAATAAGAATAAGAATAAGAATAAGAATAAGGCCCACACTTTATGTACAAGTGATAAACAAATCTGATTGCAGGTAATTATACGAATCTAAATATAATTTAGACACAGGTAATCTCACAAATTTCATTGTACTCTTTA
>OMOW01071906.1:8085-18467 GCA_900312555.1 Lamprogrammus exutus
CCAAGCACCACGAAGAGGATCAAGGAGACCCAGGCCAGCCACAACACCAACAGAAATGACGCAGACCTCTCCGTGGACACCAGGCTGTCACACACACCTGGAGCTCAAGAGCACAGCGAGGAAGAGCGAGATGTAGGAGACGAGAGTGAGAGTTCTAGGTCCACGAGGGAGGGCAGTGAAGCTGTTGGCCAACACTACCACGCGCTTATGATGTTCACCAAGGTGGACAAGAGCCTGAGCCTGCAGGAGAAGTTTAGAGTAGCCATGTTGTCCATGGTTAAGCATGGTCACTTCCTGGAAGGAGAGGTGTTGGTCCTTCATTTTGTGAGTGACCCCGCCAGCCAAGAGCTGGGAGAGAGGATGCTCCAGGAGTTCCTATCAGATGCAGCATTCAAGTATGAAGTAGGTAGTGCCTGTCTCCTCAAAGACATGAGCTTCCACTGTGTCATTACTTAAGTATCCATTGATTCTAAGGCTTTAGAAATTTTAAGAGTTTTTTTTTTTTCATTGACCTTTGACGTATGCATGCAAAATCATTTGGTCCTATGCTCTTGAGAAATTTTACATAATGAAGTATGCATTTTTTAAGACTAATAAGAACAGATATTTTAAATGGAATCTACAAAGTACATATATTTTTTACATACTAGCCACCAAAACACTGCCATAAATAGTAGAACTTGCTGTATAAGTTAGTGTGGAACTGTGACATAGTAAAACACATGGGGGCAGTGTTGGCCTGCTAAACGTACCCCTTCCCATACTGTGTCCTGTCTGCACGGAAAAGATCCTGTCTCCTCTGTTGTGCTCTTCGTGTTGAGGTTTTGTTCTGACCCGTTTAGTTTAGTTTATGTGCATCACCAAGCACAAGATCATTAACTTGTCACCAAACTATCTCTTCCACATCCTCCCTCACCAGCCAGGCCTTTCCTCCTTGCAATGTCCCTTCCTCCACAACATCTGCTGCTCTGTATTATCTTAGGCTGATACCATGTCTGCCTCTGATTGGATAGAGTTTTCCCCCACTTGATATCATGTCACTTTTAAGACACAGGGTCAAATCACTCCCTGGTTAATTCTCTCTCCCTTCAGATGTGACAGGTGTGAGGATTACTGTGTGAGCAGAGTGATAGAGGGGAGCAGGGCTCTTTCTCCAGACAGACCACACTATCTTGCAGAAAATATCTAGAGGGATAAACGGGTATTATTATCTAGAGCCGAGATAATAACGCACCTCAATCTAACACATTAACCAACCAACACAAATAATTGTTCTGTGTGTCAAACTATTCAAGCTTGTCAAGATGCAATTGTGTTGGAGAGGTTTCTTCAGATTACGTTGTGTGTTCTCATTTGAGCACTTTGTTTCTCTGTCAATAACCTAGATGCTAAAAGTTATCGACGTGGCTGATGATATTACTTTTGAAAGTAAGCAAGTCAGGCTGCAAAAGTCAAAAAGGAAACTTTCCTCAAGGCTGGTATCTATTCAAAAAGCAGTCACCAGTTTACTAATAGCTGCTGATCATGTTCAGCTTCTCCAATATTCTTTGTGCAGCTTCAGTTTTGATTTTATTGGCTAATTTGGTGAGTGATAATAGTATTACTTGGCCAAAAACACTGGATGACATTTTGGTATGTAATACTGGGGAAATAATTCGACAACAATGACTGTAAAATAACAGATAATAAGATTGAGAAGTTGTATGATGCATCGTGAGAAAACAATGGACACCAGTAATCCATTCAAAATCAAGAATTGTCCACGGCCATGGAATAAAATCACATAATCTTTGTGTTTGCTGATGCAGTTGTCATCCTTGAAACATCCTTTGTTCATTGAGAACTTAACCTGTATCATATAACAGTTGACTAATCTTAAGATATTCACATTAATGTTAATTTTCCAACTTCTGTCACCTTATCATCAGTAAGGCAAAGTTCTACCAAGTTCTAGTCAGGCATTCGACCTAGTTGCATTATTTATTGTGCCACTGTTCTGGAAAGTGGTAAACTGAGGCTTTTGCTGTGTTTTCCTCAATGAATTATTTATCGGAGCCCTGTGAACTGTAGTCCAGTAACGATACAAGAAATGACCAGAAATACTCATGCTATAAGGGTGGAAGTTGGATTTTCTGTCCTCTGTCCACTGGTTGTTGTTAGTCTGAATTGTCTCAAGGCTCCAGTCAATCCTGTTTCAAGGAGAGAAGACAAAAATACACTCCTAGACACCATTAAAGTGTTCAAAAGTCACAATGAATGCCATCAACTAATCAGCATGACTGTCTTATCACTTTGTATATTCTGGTACAGACACTGATTTAAAAACACATTTTCTTTTATTAAGGTAACAGATTTACAGGATTGAGTAACTTTGGTGGAGGCATATGTGCTTTGAGTGCTTTATAATTTCATTTTATGTTCTTGTTACTGCTGTTTAATCAATTCCACTCTTACTCTGCATTACTTGTTTTCCTAACTGAGCTGATACCATTATATTACTGTGCTTGATTTAGACCCGGGGGGGGGAGGCTTACCTTAATCTGCCAGGGCAGAGATCATTAAATAATGTCCCATCCCAGGCACGTGTGCCTGATTTATAATGTGACGGCCATACTCTCAAGGCTTCACTGAGCGCTCACTCACTCTCTTATTGCTGCCAGGCTTATCCAGAATATGCTTGCAATATGTTGTGCATAACATATGTTGTTTTTTTCCTGTAAAGGAGAGATTTAATCAGTGCTTACTGTGTTGATAAAATCCTCTTTCTCTAATCTGGAGACATGTTGCACATGATCATAATGGCAACTGCTGCCTCACAGCTGTCACGGGTTTAAGGGTCATGGGTCAACAGCCAGCAGCATTTGGGTGGAGGATCAGGATGACTCTCAAATTCAAACAAACCCCATAACATAATAACTCATATGGTGGCAAAAGGGGCAACACTGTATAATAGGACATTTTGGTGTCCACTCTAAAAACATTTTTAGACAAGACACCATAGTTCTGTCTGCGATCTGTGGACCCTGACTGTGGACATGTTGCAGGAGGAAAGCAGTTCTCTGCACCCTCCTGTACTCTGTATTGAGTCTTGTGATTTGAGTTAACATGATTCAACTGTGTTCATGTGTCGTGCAGGTATTGTTCCATGACGTGGCCATCCTCACACAGAAACTGTTTCCTATTGTGGAGGCCATGCAGAAGCACTTCAGCGCCGGCTCTGGGGCTTACTACAGCGACGCCATCTTCTTTCTGTCTGTAGCTATGCACCACATCATGCCGGAAAGTAAGCACATTTGCTCAGTCTTAAAAATCAACTTCTGTTTGAAATGACTTTGATGGGTTTGTTTCACGTGAACTCAGATCTATGGAAAACTGCATCTGTCCTCTTGATTTGTTTAATTCAGATCACTGATGGTATAGCTTATAGCTCATTGAAATGGCAAGCACGGTCTGAATAGTTTGGATTTCAGCACACAACAGACGCACAGAGGCAGAACAGCCTTGTAGAGTTTAGTTTTCTCTGGACGGACCTGACCTGACTTCAGGAGTGACTTCAGTGTAAATTTTACACTGACCCAGTCAATGGGTATATTCACATATCTAATTTGTGTGCCTTTTAAGGGATGATACTTGAAAGTTATGGCCTGTTTTACTCATCTAATTAAAACACGCTAATGTAAACAAATCTTTAGCAGCACCAGAAAACATTTATAACTTAGATAGTCTGTGTATCAAGACCCGTCATATCAACTGGACAGTTGGACACCAGGTTCCATTCTTGTATTTTTAATTTTGTCTGTGAGATGAATCTTACTTACATCCCCACGGAGGATTTTGCAATGAGTTTTCCGGACAGTGTCAGTATAATAGCATACTCCTGAATATTATGTGGGTAATTAGAGCAAATTCACAGTATTTAATTTATGGTGGAAAAATACTCTTTAAAATATTCGCTCATTTGACCTTGGGTTGGGCTTACATGAAAAGTACTCTGCTCTGATTGTTTGTCTGGTCATTAGATTCACTCAGATGGTTGCTTTTGCCCAGCTGGATAAAACGTATGGGCATGGATCTGACAGCTACTGTATGTGGCTTTATGGGGAGGCGCTGTGGTGTTAGGATGGGAGGATGTGTTCTATCTTGTCACTGGCGTGTTTGTGCTGACTGTTGGCCATGGTCGTCACGTTTTTCCATGGTATTGTTGTGCAGAGCTCAAGGAGGGATGTGCCAACAGCATAACACACCCACTTTGGCTCAGCATTTGCAATAGGTGTGATGTGAGCAGTTCAGATAATTGCATGTTCAAAGACTGAAAGATCTGAGTAAGCATTTTTCACACTATAACTAAAAATGAAACGTGGTCGGACACGATTTAGACTGACTAGAGAGTGAAGTCCGTGCCGATAAGATTCCTCCAATGATGATATCCCTGGAGGGTCCACCTGAGAAAGATGCAAAATGCCCCCATGTCTGTTTAAAATGCCGCCACAGATCGCTCAGTCCCATTGTGGATTCCCCATTAAAAATAGATAATTTCCTACCCTGATAAAACAGAGTTAAAAGCATCAAACAAGTTTTATTTCCATGGCAACACTAAAAATCTAATTCAGTGGTGTGAGCCAGAAGCTGAATTTGCCTCAGTATTATTAGATTTCCACCAAATAAAGATTCTGTGCTGGGTTTGCACATTGTCCACCTCCACAAGTTGCTTGAACCAATTACGTTTCATAGAACATATGAGTGCACGCTTGTCTGTCCGCTGTCATTTCTAAAAAGTCACGTGTTTGAGACGTGCAGTGTAGTAATGCTTTGACTAAATTTGTTTGTCTTTGTATGTCACTGAATGTTTTGTCTGACAAATTCTCCCGTTGCGTGTTAGCTATTTTACTGAAGAGGAGGTGTGTCGTCTCGCATTGTCGGGTTGTGTGATCGAGAGGCGAAGTGATCAACCCTCTGCCAAACATCTGTTCTGTGTGTCGGGAGATGAATGTTGTGCTTCCAGTTCGATTAATTTGGCTGCCAAAAGAAAAATCCACTGTGCCAGTTGGAACAGAATTTTATGTCCAGCTTTAAACCAGCAGAAAGGCGTGTATTAGGTCTACGGGGAAACGCACATTTTTGTGAGGTCTTTATTGTTCTTCTGTACCCCTACAGTGTTCGGCTCTCACAAATGCAGACACACAGAGTATATTTTATGCTCAGTGATTTTTTTTTTAACGAGTAATAAATTGTGACTTGGCTATGTTTTTGTAATCTTTATCTTATTTTGTTAAAAAACTACCCCCATTTTAAAGCATTCTGCAAGCACGTAACTGTAA
The DNA here is from genome assembly GCA_900312555.1 of Lamprogrammus exutus. Lineage (NCBI taxonomy): Eukaryota > Metazoa > Chordata > Actinopteri > Ophidiiformes > Ophidiidae > Lamprogrammus > Lamprogrammus exutus. The sequence goes on from OMOW01071906.1 coordinate 13,404, forward strand.
ATTCTCCTACCGCCGCAGGTCCACAGAGTATAATTAAAGCCGCCTGGAAGAGAAACGGCTGAATAATAAGACCCAGTTGCCACATCATCTGACCTTGTCAAATGGAAATTTAACAGTGGAAAGATTTCTGTCATAATTAATGATATAGTTCCCAAGAAACACAATGTTTTTTAGTGGTGAAGTGTTCCATGTTTGTACATCACTCCCAGAGGTATCAACATGCTGTGGCTTGACTGTCTCACAACCTCAACCTCCGTTTTCCACGTAATGTGCAATTGCTAATGTGTGAATGGCTTTGCTGCAGTAACAACAATGGTACCTGGAATTTAGCTTTGGGTTGAACCATTGGTTTCCTGAAATCACATCGCAGATTGATGTCAAAATGGTACATTGGTACCTGTAGTTTGAAGGTTTTGTCATATTCGCCTCTTAGCAGCGAAAGAAGCAATGGCTTTCGTCAAAGTCTCGTCACTCCTCGGTGAAAATTGACATTCTTGTCTACCAGTTCACAGTAGCAAGGACTCTGCAAATCTATAGTTTGTGAAGCCTGAAAGGGGTCGTGGACTTCACCAACACATTCCCCGTTGGAGTACCCAGAATTTATTGCAATATTGGATGTGGCAATATAAAAAAAAAAAAATCCAATTACTACTTTCATTACTATATACTATAAATATGTCATGCAGACTATTCAGAAAAGTGTTCAGTTCAACAGTTTTATAGGGTTAAGATCTTGTTGTTGTCTCACAGACTCACTTCATTGACTGATGGTATATACAAACAAGTGTGTCTAAATTTTGTCTCAGTGCAGTAAAACCTCTTTAGATTTATAGGTTAGGTTGGTGGATGGAAGGAGCAGGATATCTAAGAGCTGCTATAGGCATATTTATTTCTAAATCAAAATTGTTTTTTCATTTATTTTTGGCAGGAGCAATTTAATTGTGGATATTTCCTGGTAAGATAAGTGAGATTTGTGTAGCTTCCGGGCCAAGGAAGAGCTCTTAGAAAACTAAACTGATTTGTGTTTGGTTTGTTCATTGTAAAAGTGCATTCAACAGCAATTGACATTATTGATCTCTTTACAGTAAGAAACAATGTTTAAATGTAGCTATTGGCTGAAAGTAATTATGCTCTCAGAATGGCTCCTTGACCTGGCCTGATATAACCAGCTTCCCTTAGCTGAGGGCTTTTCTCTCCCTCAGCAGCACTCGGGGCTCCTTTTATCTTTAAGTGCATCCAGCGCGAAGGCGATAAATGCTCACATAAAGATGTCATGATGGCTTTAATAAGGTTGACCCAGTTTCTACCGGGAAAAATGGAATGTTAGGTAAACATTGTCTCTGCTGTTTTGTTGCAATTGTTGTAATGCAGTGTAGTCAAACAGGACAACTCTGTGGTCTGCCCAGACCTCGGGCAACCTCTGAGCTACCTAATGGCATTATCTCCAACGAATTACACCACCCACAAACCACCTGGACAATGACCAGTACAACATGAAACCCCACCAATATTGATTTAAACCCCCGTAATTTCTGCTTGTCCTTTAGCCTTTTTTTTTTAAAGCTCTTTACATGCTGAGAGAACTTGAGGTAAAACAACCAACCATTCTGGGACGCCTGTTTTTCAGACAGAAGCACACGGCCGCTCTTGTTTTATCAAGCAGCGCCATCCTAAACCACAATCTACAGCTTTATTCTAAATCTTGCCTGGATTGGATGATTCAATTTTGTTAACCTGGATTCCAGAGATTCTTTCATCTCAAAATCAGATTTTAGTTAAGCAATTTATCTAAGAATGCAGCACTGTATGTGTTTGCCTCACTCTCGCACAGTTGAATCCACTCTGTGTTCATATCTCACTCATCGTATTTCATATCTGCTTTGTTCCTTATCCTTGCATGACGGAGAATTTAGTCCAGGTGCGTCCTCCTCATGGGATTTCTCAATTTACGAATGCTATTCAGAATAGAAAAGGAGAGAAGAGCAAGGAGGCTTCCAGAAAAGCTTGGAGTGAGGACACATACAAGTCTTTTATCCACCAGATTCTTCCCCTCATCCGCAGTCTGTTAGTGATTAGATACTGAAGTTGATCTGTTGATGGGGTGTTGCTGGCAACTCTGGATACTGCAGTAAGGCAAGCCACCAGGTCAGACTGGCAAATACCAACAACAACTACCGTGCCGTTTTATTTAGTGTGTTTTTTGTCTTACTCTGTAAAATGATAAATGAGCCATAAAATTATTTTGCCCTCTTCATTTTTATTCATTAGCCAGAAGGCTGCTGCTGTAACCGGCAATAATCAATCACTGTGCGTTGAGCAGAAACACCTTCCCCTCAGGTTTCTCTCTCTTATAAAACAGTCACAAAACAATGCCTATACATGAAGTCAGTCAGTCATTCATTCATTCATCCATTCATTCTTGAAAATCATGGTTCATTGCTCATTATCACTCCAGCCCATGGCGTGTAGCTCTGCCAGTAAAAGGCAATGATGTTGTTAGTGTGCTATAATGCCAATAAAAATATGTGTTAATACTGTTTACAGGTAAATATTTCCCATTCTGATTTGATATCTGTCAACATCTGTGCAATGATATAACATAACATTCCAATGAACAGTGGCACTTACCTGGGGAAAAAAAGTTTTATTTAGTCATATATTCCTATTTATATCAGTAAAGCTGTCTTATTTCAAATGATAAGCTGATGATTTTACTAAATTTAATGATTTATTTTTTTGGACAAAATTCTGGTAAGTTGAAACATTTTCACAGATATTTGGCATTCACTTGAATTTTAGTGACTGACCTTTGCTGCTAATACAGAATCTTCCATAAACGTTTGTTTAGCCTCTTTTTTTATTAGGAGATATGTACAGTACATTTATATTGGTCTTTTTAAATCAATACTCTGCTTCTAATTATAGCTCAGTTATCACTTGTGAGGTGCTACCGCTTAGCGGTTGGTTCATTGTCTTTGTCCAGGGCTTGAATGTCATGATTGAAGGAGTCTTTCAGTTATAAGGTAGCTGTCATATTTATGGTCCATTGTGGTTACAAAGCATCGTTTCTGCTGATAAACCAGTGATGTCACCACAGATCCCACGGTGGTTTGGAGAGCATGTGATCTTTCACCTTTCATGGTACTTTGTGTTGACGCATTGATCTAACATCAAACCTACCCCATCATAATGTTGCAACAACTAAATACCCTCTTCCTGTTCTACCACCAATAGTTAAGCCGTGGTAATATAAACAAACAGCGCTGTCCTGTCGGAGATTACTCTTCTGAGGCCCCCTCTGTTGCCATAACTCATGAAGCCTTTGTGGTGGGCTGCTTCCTTGTTTGGAGAGCACAGAAAACACGCCAATGCTGTCCTGTCAAAGTTTCTGTCCGTCATTTGTTTGAACCAGTATCCTAAAATATCTTTCCAGTCCAAGCTCTCAAAACTCTAAAGGTTGACGCTATCAGTATATACTAGATGGCTGTTACGCAGACAACGTTTTAAGTTGCGTTTTTAATTATGCACGTACTTTTCTTCCTATGTTGCGTCAAAATGTCCGAATTGAGAGATTTGTATTCTGTCAAGCTTACACGCTGTTCTTTTGCATGCGGGTAAGCATTGTTTACCTGTCACCTTTGACAGTCTCACTCAAGGTGATGCAGTGTTTTCATCACGTCAATAATTATGTTTTGCCCATGCCACATTAATCCTGTCTATTTCCCATCCTTTCATCACCATGCCAACTGGCAAAACATGGGAAGTAGAACAATGAACAGATGAGGGTCTGAATATCCTGGATACTGTTGTTAGGATGTTATCTGCAAAGTGTTTTACTGTGTGGAGACTAACGGCTGCCCAGCATGCACTTTGTGCTTTTTACAGCCAAGTTTCTTTACATTTCCTCCCATGTTTTATTGACAATTTCATGGAATTTCCTTTGTCAAATTTACACCATTTCAGAACGCCTTTGTATACTTCTGCATGTTTGCACGGTTTGCATTGTCTTTGATTGCCAATGTAAATTCATTTACATTGTCTCATTCTCTGTCTCTGCTTGTAATAACTTTGTCCATCAGAGTAACATTAGCATATATTGTTTTTATATTGATTGTTGTACTGTCCCATTGACTACAAAACGTGTTTCACATGATAAACTCTTAATGACTTTGGGGGTTTTTTATCATTAAAAGAGTGCTTTTCTTCCAGGTCTGACACACATTGTGCAGCTTGACCTGGACCTGAAATACAGGACCAACATCAGGGACCTCTTCCATGAGTTTGATCGCTTTCCTCCAGGAGCAGTGATTGGCATCACAAGAGAGATGCAGCCAGTCTACAGGTAGGTAATGTGGAACACACTTTTACATTTACATGTGCCACTCTGTCAGTGCAATATAAAGAACTAATTAAATAAATACAATACAATACTAAATGAGCATCTGTAGAGTGTCATATGGTAGAGAGAAGTGAACCCCTCGATTACTCTGACGGAGTTTTCCCTGCCATTATACGAATGATTTTATTTACAACTTTTTTTTAATGCGTTTTTTCCATGAAACCAAACCAAAACAAAACAACAACAAAAAGCGCAGAGGAAGAAAGATGGTTCGGCTCTATTTGTTCTCGCGGGGCACACAGATCCACACACCTGCAGCTGGTGCGTCTCTCATTCACAGACGGAAAGGTCATTGAGTTCAAGCAGCCACACCGTATTTACTCTTTCAGAGAACTAGAGAAACCAGAGTTCCACCTAATTTAAAGAACCTTATCAGCAGCAGACACAACTGATTCTGTTTATTCGTCAGCTGTCTTGCAAGCCAGTGCTTTGAGTCAATGCTGCTGTCTGCACCCACTCTGTGTGGGCTCACACACCAGCTCTGTCACACCTGAAGGATCTTGTGGTGCTTCAAGTCATTTTACTCTCAATGTGTATTGAGCTGGACAGTCAGGGTGAAACTATTAAATGTGCAGCAGAAAATGCAGCACTTTTGAGGACTTAGTTGCTGATGTGATGCTCACGTGCAGGTGTGGTGTCAGTAAACTGGAAACCTCACATTAATT